>VZQC01008552.1:1026478-1065086 GCA_009823505.1 Rhizomys pruinosus | reverse complement strand
AAAAAAAAAAAAAAAAAAAAAAAAAAAAAAAAAAAGTCAGGACTGTAGACTTGGCTTGAAGAGGAGGCTGTGCACAGGGATCTGAGGGAGGCCGTTGGGTCCTGGAGAGGTTTTTTTCATTGGCCTAAATGGTTACACAGGAGATTGATTTTAATGCATTTGTGTGTGATGTATATATGCATATAGTGTGCATGTCTGGGTATGGGTGCATGTGTGTACAATGTGTGTGTTGTATGGATGTGCATGTATGCGGATGTGTGTGGATGTGCATGTTGTGTGGATGTGTATGTTGTGTGGATGTGCATGTGTGTGTGGATGTGCATGTATGTGTATGTGGTATGCTTGAATGTGTGGTGTATGTGTGGTATATGTGTGTGTGTGGTGTGCATGTATGTGTGTGGTATGCCTGTGTGGGTGTTGATACATGTTTATGCGATATGCATGTATGTGTGATGTGTGTGGATGTCAGTGCATGTGTATGTGTGTTCATATATTCTGAACCCCCAAAGAGAATAGGCAGACCACAGAATCTGTTGGAAGCCTCAACCTTCCTTTGGTTTTTCTGGGAAGAGTGAATAACGAAAGAGAGCGCAGCCTCTGAGTACCCTGGGCTACGAGCTGGGAATGGGAACAAGTCCTCAGTGAAGCTGGTTAAGACTGGCCTCCATCATCCTAGACCCTGGACCCCAGGAAGGAGGTTCTCTGAGACCACAGCCTCTGGTTTTGGAGGATCAAACCTGATGTGGCCACCCTTGCATGGCAGACAGGTGGAGAATGAAGTAGAATTAGGTTTTGAACTAGGTCAGCTCTAGCACCTTGCTTCTTTTCCTGAAACTACTCTGGATTCCTAAGAAGCACCTTTGAAAGTAGTCAGTGTTCTAAAAATCCCCAAACTTTCTGAGCTTCAGCTTCCCTACAGTAATAATATATAGGACACAAAATCAATGTGTTTGGGGCTTTGTGTACAATGCCTTCTCCTTCACAGGAAATGAACATGGAGTTCATTCCCCGGTTCTAAAGACTAGTGGCCACCGGGTGTGGTGGCGCAGGAGTTTAATCCCAGCATTCAGGAGGCAGAGGCAGGCAGATCTCTATGAGTTCAAGGCCAGCCTGTTCTACAGAAAGAGTTCCAGAACAGCTGGGGTTACAGAGAGACCCTGTCTCAAAAAAAGTGCAAATAAATAAATAAATAAATAAATAAATAAATAAATAAAATCACACGCAAAGACTAGTGGCCAAGGTTCTTTGTAAAAACAGGAAGCTGACTCAGCAACATCAAGTGATGAGTCTGGTTGCCAAGGGCAGTGCAGGGCTCTGTGCCAAAACCAAGCAGCATCCCGCCTGCCTCCGCTAGGCTTCTCTGTGCAGTGGGGACAGCTAAGTGCAGGGCCCAGGGTAGATTTTAAGGAGACTGGCATTGGCTGGCACTGAGGAGGTACTTTGTCCCAGGGAACAGGACTGGATGAAGCGCCGGGTCAGTCTGACTGACTTTGGGCCGAGACTACTTTCTGCTCTGCATCCCTTTGTAAAAATGAAGCCAAGCAGAGAAGAAAGGGAGGGGTGAGAATCCACCCTGGCCTTCCGTTCCCTAGCGGTTTCCTCGAACTGCAATAGCCCCTTTCGGAAAGACGAAGGGAGGCTTGTAGGACCCAGGAAGCCATGGGAATTCAGGGAGCTGAGGAGGTTGTAAGATTCCCAAGGCCTCTCAGTAAGACTACAGAAGCAGTAAGCAGGAGTCTGTGCAGCTAGCTGCCTGCAGCTTGTGCAGGAAACTAAGGATGCCCTTTCCTGAGCTGTCACTGGTGCTGGGTGCGCTTTCTGGTGACTCAACTAACTCAAAGCCATGCTGTTAAGTAACCCCAATAAACTTATTAGTTCACCAAGCTAGACTTGGGTGGAATCATTCTTTGGTCTGCCCTAGGTGCTCTATCTGGGTGAATAGAGAAGTCGTAGAACACCTTCCTGGGGGTAATGGTAATTTCTGCTTCCAGGAGTCCCTGAGTCCAGTCACTGTCCCTAGTCCCCTGACCTGTGAGTCCCCATGGCTCAGGGGCCGGCGTCCCCCCACTTGTCTTCCCTTTGTATACACAGGCTCCTCCGGCGATCTGGGCCTGAGCAGAGAATTTTTCTTATTCAATTTCACAAAGTTTGAGCTTCCTTACCTTAACTTAATTTCTTCCTCTTTAGGTATTATATCTCAAGTAGTTAGGCCAAATAAAAACAGTTTTGGAGGTTGGGAGGAAGAATCCTAAAATTCCCAGGCTTTCTCTGGACTCCGCTGTAAACTCACAAAACAAGGCTATAGGTGGCTGGGAGTCTGAGGTTGTCAAGTTCTGAGGGAAAGCAGGGTACAGACAGTCCTTAGCTGCGCCTCAGACAAAGGGGCTGTGGTCAGGCAAGGGCATGGTTCCTACAGGCTTGCTTAGAACTTCCTTCCAAAGTCCAGTGGTGTAAATGTCTGAGCCCAAGTGTCCCTCACATGGGTTAGAAAAGTAAATATCAAACTAAACAAATAGTTTGTGTCAATGTTTTATTAGTTTGGTTTTGACTATAAATGCAATATATTTTCATTATAACAATTGAAGATAGTACAAAAAAGCATGAGAAATCCTTAAAACTATCTATAATCCAACTATCAGGACTAGTTCTCATCTTTAAAAACAGCAATTTTTCCTCAGGATCCTCCAGATTCAATTTTTTTTTTTTTGAGACAAAATCTCTTTTTAGTACCAGCTGGCCTTGAACTCACAGACATCCGCCTGCCTCTGCCTACCGAGTGCTGGGATTAAAGGTGTGCACCACCACGCCCTGGCCTAAGGCAGTTCTTAGCTGCCATGTGGGTGCTGGGAATCAAACCCAGGTCCTCCGCAAGAGCAGTCAGTGCTCTTAACCACTGAGCCATCTCTCCAGCCCCCAGATTCAATTTTATAGCAAGATCTTTTTGGTGGATTTCAAATGTGAGATTGCATTCATGGCTATAAGATGTAACTGTTAAGGCTTCTATCCATATTCCCTCATGTTGGGTGTGTGTAGAAGGTCTAATTACCAACTTACCACTTCTCCATACCCTTGTACATATTTTAGCTGCAATCCCCACAGAAAAATGGTCTGTTGTAGTAACATACAGTATAAACAACCTCACCAACCTACAGTGTCCTGTGTGGCTGTGCCTCACCCCACCGCACTCCCAGGTGTGAGATGAGTCCTCTGAACTTACCTGGGCAGATGGGAAGGGAACTTGTTCAGGAAGTATCAATCAGACACCCTGCCTCTCAAAGATGTCTCTACCACAGGCAAGCACTTCCCTTTCCCTCTCTCTGAGGGTATCTTTATATGCAAAGTTAGCCAATAGTGTTTGGTTTCCTGTGAGGTATCCTATCTTTAGACGCTGCAGCAAGCTCCAGGCTGGAAACCAGCTGACAAGAAGAACGGGCTGAATTTCAAGCCTAGGCAACTGGAGCCTGGGGCAGACCTGGAAGGCAGAAGGAGAGGAATGAGTGGATGGGAAAGGGAAGACTGGGGCATATGTTATCATTTCCTGTGGGTAGGCAACAATCAGCAGCCTGTAGGAGCCCCTGGAACATCAGCTTCTCAGCCCATCAAAGGAAGCCCCTGGTACCCACTGGACAGCATTGGAGCTCAGGCTAACTGACCTTTACAGCTTTTCTCCTCAGCATGGTCCCGGGTGCCTGCTGCCTGTCTGTGCCTACTGAGCGGACACACTCCTTGGTGAGGCTCTTAAGAGATGACTTCGTGTACTAGAGTAGGTCTACCACATCTGAAGTGTTTAGTAACTCTCCACCTTTGAGGAAGTCCACAGTCTACTTCCTTTGTGTTTCCTCCTGGCTACCTTGTTTGTTTCCTTTCCCATGCAAAAGCCACAAGATGAATGCAGACTCAACATCTCCTCTCAGACTCACAGACATTAGGCTTTCCCCCAGATCCAGCATCCCCCTGGGGCCACTCGGCATCCCTCTGGCTCAGCTCCTTGCTCTGTCTCTGTGCTACTTCTGCTCTTGTTTGTTTTGAGACAGGTTTCATGTATCCAAGGCTAGCCTTGGAATGGCTAAGTAGTTAGCTAAGTTGAACTTCTGAACCTCCTGTCTTTACCTCTCCAGTACTGGGACGATGCATCACCAGACCTGGTTTATGAGGATTGAACTCAGGGCTTCATGCATGCTAGGCAAACAGTCTATCTACTGAGCTATGTCACCAGCCACACTCGAGTGCTTCATTTTGGTCCTTTCTGGCTGAGATTCTCCCCCTGTTCCCATCATGTTTTCTTTCCAAACAATCTCTATGACATATCAGTGGGCACTTTGGGAAGCAACTGTGTCATCTCCAGCTGGGACCTGGAGAATATCCTGTACGTACCCAACCCCTTCCTGCTGGTCTGTCTTCATCTCACTCTTATTCTATCAATCACTGTCTTCCCAGAAGCCAGAGAGCAATTCTTGAATTCCAACTTAACACTCTCCAAAGGTTCTTCTCAGTTTAAGTCTTGTGAACATGATCTCAGCATGACGGTCCCTCTCACTCCCTGCTATGCTTTAACCATTTCCCCTTCCTCCCAGCCTGTGCACACATAGGAGGTGCTTTCTTTCCCACTTCACCTGCCGTGCACGACAAGTCAGCCTTTCCTGTCCCGTAGATGCAGTAGCAGACAGAACTCTATGACAAATGTCAGCATCAGTTTCCTTGTCCCCAGTTCCCACAGGGTGACATCACCTGTCTATATAGACACTTGCACACATTGGAGAACATATTAAAGGAGTATTAGGAAAAAGAAATATCTTCATACAAGTAAATCTCTGGGGAAGTAGCTCAGGTAGATTGCTTGCCTAGTGTGCAAAAGACCCCAGGGTCCTTGCTCAGTACTGTGAAGCCATTGTGAGGGTGCACACTTATATCCCAGCATTAAGGAGGCAGGGGCAGGACAATCAGACGTTATAAGTCATCCTTGGCTCTAGAGGGGTTTGAATCCAGCCTAGCATACAGGAGACCCTGTCTCAAAAAAATAAAAACAAAAACAAACCAAATCAAATCTATCAACAAACCAACTAACTGTGATGAGGTACCCCAAGAATGCCCATAGCTACACCATATTATGAGCCCCAGAGGAGCCCAGTAGTTAAAACTTAAACTGTGGGAACAGACAGCGGAACCTGCGAAAAGTTAAGAACAGGTCAGTATGTACCTGGTTGCTTAGAAACTCATTCTGCTAACTTGAATCATGGCTCCTGTACTTTGTGCTTGGCTTCCTTTTAGAGAATAGGGATTGTTAGGGAAGCTTTTACTGTAGGGAAAAAGGAGGCCGCCTGTGGCTTCTTTTGTGCTAAATCACCTGCTTGTCTGTTTACGCCAAAACCTGGCCTTAGGCAGGATTTGCCTGTGCATTAGCAAGCATGTGACACTTTGAGATCAAAGGCACTCTCGAGTTCTCTTGCTAGTGATGCTAGTACTTGTGATATTATGAAACATGAGGCAGGGGGTCTGAAACCAGGCCCTGAGATATGATTTCACAGAATGCTGTGAATAAAAAGACTGGTCCTTCTTACCATCAGACAGGCACTACTGGCTGTTATTTTGTGAATATAATCTTAGCCTATCAGGCTTGTGTAGTAGTGACCAATGGGTTGGAAGGCGGTCTAGCAGACCCCCAACCTGGGAAGCTGGTGTGGGGATAGAAGGAGACCTATCAGATTGGCAGCTGTGATGTGTGGTGAGTGCTGGGGCACCTATCAGGTGCCTATCAGGTATCAGTCTGGAATTATACTGTAGAGCACCTATCAGGTGTCAGTCTGGAATTATACTGTAGAGCACCTATCAGGTGTCAGTCTGGCATTAGACTGTAGAGCACCTATCAGGTGTCAGTCTGGAATTAGACTGTAGAGCACCTATCAGTCGACAGTCTGGCATTGGGCTGTAGAGAGCCTAGCAAGCAGCAGCCTGGAGGATCTGGGAGTGCCAATAGGGCATTGCCTGGTGTAGATGTTAGATGAGACAGGTGGGCAGTGGAAAGGTTATCAGCCTTAAGGTTTCAGGCAGCTGCTGGCGGCTGTCTTGTGTCTTCTCTTTTCCCTGTCATCCACGTGTGGCAGAGTGACACCACAGCTCACCACCCCTAAGCTTGGGAGCTTAAATTTCTTACCTCTGGGTATGGTTTTTCCTATATAAATGCCTCCCAACTGTGACTCAGTGCTACACACCCTGGAGTGAATGTCCAGTGTGTGGTGTGTACTTGCCAGCTAACTAAAGACTTTCTTTTGGCTTCATTTTGTTTCTGAACAGTCTTCTCTGGTGAAATTACCCCATTATATAACCAACCAAACAAATAAAATAAATAAATGGTTGGTTGGAAGGTAGAAAAGGTGCATTGCCCATAAGATCTTTCATCTGTGCCTTTAAGTTAGAGGCTGTCATTACCATTTTCAAAAGATGGAATGAGGACAAGAGAGGCAGTCGTAGGCACACAGCTGGAAAATGGTGAAGTCAGGACTGGAAAGACCTGATCCCAGGCAGGCAGCAAGCAAGGGGGGAATCTCTGAAAGAGAGTGAGCCTCACTGGAGTCAGGAGGGAGAATCTGAAGGACGGTTTCCACTGAGTGCAGACCAGCAGATTTCAGAAGCAGGAAAGAGCCAGACTTGGTGGCCCACACCTTTAATCCCAGCACTCAGGCGGCAGAGGCAGGCAGTTCTCTGTGAGTTCAAGGCCAGCCTGGTCTACATAGTGAGTTCCAGGACAGCTGGGGCTACAGGGAGACCCTGTCTCAGAAAACCAAAAAAAAAAAAAAAATTAAAGATTCAGTTAGCATATAAAATAATTGGTTTCATTATGGCATTTTCATCTATTATCTATGTACCTATCTTCATCTATCTATCATCTCTATCATCTATCTATCATCATCAATAATCTATCACCTATCAATAATCTATCATTCATCTATCTCTATCATCTATCTATCATCTATCATCTCTATCATCTATCATCATCATCTATCACCTATCAATAATCTATCATTCATCTATCTCTATCTATCTATCATCTATCTATCATCTATCTATCTTCTATGTGTCTATCATTTCTATCTATCTTCTATGTGTCTATCATATCTATCTATCTATCTATCTATCTATCTATCTATCTATCTATCAATCAGCCAGGCGTGGTGTCGCACGCCTTTAATCCTAGCACTTGGGAGGCAGAGGCAGGCGGATCTTTGTGAGTTCAAGGCCAGCCTGGTCTATAGAGTGAGTTCCAGGACAGCTGGGGCTACAGGGAGACCCTGTCTCAAAAAGACAAAAAAAAATCTATCTATCTATCTATCTATCTATCTATCTATCATCTATCTATGTATCATCTATCTATCTATCCATCTATTTATGTGTCTATCATCCTATCTATCTATCTATCTATCTTCTATGTGTCTATCATATCTATCTATCTATCTATTTTCTATGTGTCTATCATATCTATCTATCTATCTATCTATCTATCTATCTATCTATAGTTGTCTATCTATCTAAATCCAGGTTACACATATGAGAAAGAATCTGCAATATTTGTCTTTCTGAGTCAGGTTTATTTCCAGTTCCATCTGTTCCTTATGGTTGAATAAAACCCTATTACAAATGTGTACTACATTTTCTTTTCTTTTCTTTTTTCTTATGGTCTTTTTGAGACAGGGTCTCCCTGTAGCCCCAGCTGGCCTGAAACTCACTATGGGACCAGACTAGCCTTGAACTCACAGAAATCTACCTGCCTCTGCCTCCTGAGTGCTGAGATTAAAGGCATGAGTCACCATGCCTGGCCTATCTACTTATCTGTTGATGGACATCAAGGTTAGTTCTATAATCTTTTTCCTAGGAATAGGAGACAGAAGATGGTGGGAAGGAGTAAATCCACAGGAAGTAAGTGCTGATTACTGCTCCCCTCTGACCTCAGGTTTGTATCTTAACATCTGTCACCATTTCCCAGTGTGGTTTAGAGCCTAGCTGGGCAGTGATGAAAACCTCTCTGCTTTGCAGTGATGATAACAGAATCAGGAAAGACTCTGGAAGTGTTTTGGATAATAAAATGATGCTATACCACTTATTTTCTCTCATATGCTGAATCTAGATTTAAAATAAGAGCTGTCAGCAGGGCATGGTGTGCATTTGGGAGACAGAGGAAGGCAGATCTCTGTGAGATCAAGGCTATTCTGGTCTACATAGCAAGCTCCAGGCCAGCCAGGGCTACACCCTGAGACCTTCTCTCAGAAAACCAAAAGGGCTGGGCATGGTGGCACTTGCCTTTAATCCCAGCACTCTAGAGGCAGAAGGATGGCTCAGTGCTTAAGAACACTGGTTGCTCTTGCAGAGGACTTGGGTTCAATTCCCAGTACTCACATGGTGGCTAACAATGGTACTTGTCCTTAACTCTACTTCCAGGGGATCCAATGTCCTCTTCTAACTGTCTAGGGCACTGTATAACACTTACATATATGCAGTTAATACACTAATACGTGTAAAATAAAAACAAATAATAAAATACTAAAAAAGAAATGGTTATAGTAACAGTTTTTATCTTTAAACAAAAGAAAACAGCAAAAACGAAACTTTGAAAAAGTGAACCAATTATCAAAATTTATTAGGAAAAAATAATTTTAGGCATCACTTAATTAGCCTGGAGCATCAGGTTAGATAGACAGCAGACACAGCCCCACCTAGTGGTCAGCTTTAGCTTCATGATTTCCCCTTTGGATCAGTGAGTTCAAAGCACAGGGCTTTGCACACAAAACCATCTGTAATGATCCCATTTCCTGGAAAGAGTGCTTGGTAAGCCTTTGAGTTATAATTTGATGGTGAGCTGGCAGGCCTAAAATTATTCGGAGTCACACACTGTCCAGATTCAGATCCTGGGCCACTACCCACGCTGTGGGGGTCAGGAAAGGTGTTTCTCTGAGTCTGAGTTTCCACATTAAAAACTGGGCTGGCAAGATGGCTCAGTGAGCGAGTGTGTGCTTGTTTACAAGTCTGACAACCTGAGTTCTATCTCTAGGACCCACATAAAAAGGTGGAGCCAGGCATGGTGGCACATGCCTTTAATCCTAGCACTCGGGAGGCAGAGGCAGGTGGATCTTTTGAGTTCAAGGCCAGCCTGGTCTACAGAGTGAGTTCCAGGACAGCTGGGACTACAGGGAGACCCTGTCTCAAAAGGACAAAAAACCCCCAAAAGGTGGAAGGAGAGAAGCGGCCTCACAAAGTTGTCCTCTGGCTTCGTACCCACACCTTCAAACACACGCAATAATAATGAAATTAAATTTAAAAAATTTAAAGCAGGGTAATAAGACAGGAAGCTGAGTATCACCTCACATCTGTAATCCCAGCACATGGTGTGAGTTGGAGGCCATCTTGGGCTACATAATCAGCTCTGGACCAGCCTTGGCTACAGAGTGAGACCTTGCCTCAAAACAACAACCCCCAAAATCATTAGGGGAAGATAGGTGTGAGTTTCAGTAATGAAGTGGCCCATAGAAAACACCTGTTGGCTAAACAGGACAGTGAAGGGAATAAAAATCTCAGGACACACGGAGGAAGGAGCAACCTATCCCAAGAAGCTTCCCTGCAGCCATGCGCTCCCCTGGGAGGACACTCAAGGAGAGGGTCCAAGTGACACACAGGAT
Organism: Rhizomys pruinosus; assembly: GCA_009823505.1. Lineage (NCBI taxonomy): Eukaryota > Metazoa > Chordata > Mammalia > Rodentia > Spalacidae > Rhizomys > Rhizomys pruinosus. The sequence goes on along the minus strand of VZQC01008552.1, from coordinate 1,055,421 downwards.
GTAGCAGGTAAAGAGGCCTCAAGGGGAGCAGCATGGAGCTGCCCCTTTCTGGGCTCTCTGGGGCTTTGCTGACATGCAGTGTCCCGACAGAGTTCTCTCAAGCTCTGAGGTTCTGTCTCCATTCCTACCTAATCCCCTAGCAAAAATTTCTGAGTGACAGTGGCTTTTTCTCTTCCAACCTGTCAGTCCTCTCCCTCTCGTTTCCTGAAAAGGTCAGTTTACCATGCTTAGAAAAAAAGTACATCAAATCCCCGAAACATAGAACAGTGGAGACTGGGTTTTTTTTTTTTTAATTTTTTACTTATTATTTTTATTTACTATTTTTATTTTATGTACATGAGTGTGAAGCCTGCATGTATGTAAGTGCACTTGTGTCATGCAATACTGCAGCAGTCAGAAGGCATCAGATCCCCCAGACCTGGAGCTATGGATGGTTGTTAGCCATCATGTGGCTGCTGGGAACCAAACTGGGTCTTCCACAAGGGCAGCCAGTGCTCTTGACAACTGAGCCATCTTTCCAACCCTCGGAGATATATATATCTATATATTTATATATATTATATATTATGACTATATACACTTTTAATAAACATTGTTATTAAACTTTTTTGTACATCATTCATCAGTCCAAATTTTTATTTCGAACTTCATTTGTTCCCTCTTCCATGGCCATCCCACCCCACCTGAGTTCATGCTTCTTGCCATACATGTCTATACTCTTTTTCTGAGTCTTCAAAGTTTTCATAAGAAGGAGGATTAGTTGTTCTTGGGTTTTGAGGAATTTCACTGTTTCCAGTTGGTTCTTTTGTCCAGTACTTTTGTTTTTGTTCCCTCCAATTGTTTTACTCAAGTATACAACATATCAATATTAATAGATACACTATATGATCATGTATATATGTCTCACCTACACTAAAATTATATAATCTGTAAACAAAACTGTATGTTATTTCCAAATCATATTTCAGGATTCACATTTTCCATTTTGATTTTATATTACTCTAAAATATGCATACGTATCCTCCACCCATATACCAAAATTCCAAAGTCTGAAAATAAATGGTAGGTTAATTTTAGAACCTGTTAAGGAATTCACATTATAAGAGCACAGTTGCTTTCTGATCATGAGGAATATAACATTAACATTGCTCAGTTTACCTTACAACTTAGGTGCTTTGTTCTAGCATCTATAGATGAGGAATACCGTCTTTTGTTTTTCTGGGACTGTGTTATTTCACTTAACATAATATTTTCTAGTTCCATCCATTTATCTGCAAAGTTCATGATGTCATCTTTCTTTACTGCTGCATAAAACTCCATTGTGTAAATGTACCACATTTTCTTTATCCACTCATTGGTTGAGGGGCACTTGGGTTGGTTCCAGCTCTTCACTATTGTGAAGAGAGCTGCAATAAACATGGCTGTGCATGTATCTCTGCAGTAGGATGAGTCTTGTGAGTATATACCCAGAAGTGGTATGACTGGGTCAGGTGGTAGGCTCATTTTGAGTCTCCAAGGGTTCTCCACACTGCTTTCCACAGTGGTTGTACGAGTTTACATTCCGAACAGCAGTGGATGAGTGTTCCCCTTTCCTCACAACCTCTACAGCATTTGCTATCATTTGTTTTCTTGATCCTAGCCAGTCTTATTGGAATGGTTTTAATTTGCATTTCCTTAATTATTAGTGATGTTGAACACTTTTTAAAGATGTTCATGGGGCTGGAGAGATGGCCTAGTGGTTAAGAGCGCCGACTGCTCTTGCAGAGGACCCAGGTTCGATCCCCAGCACCCACATGGTGGCTGAGAACCATCTTTGACTACAGTCCCAGGGGAATCTAACGCCCTCTTCTGACCTCCGAGGCATTGCACGACATGGGGGCACCAACCTACATGCAGACAGTATATTCATACACATAAAAAATAAATAAAATAAAATAAAAGATGTTCAGCCATCTCTATTTCTTCACTTGTGGAGTCTCTGTTCAGCTTTTTACTCTATCTTTTGAGTGAGTCATTTGTTTTCTTATTTCTTTGTTTTTAGAGTAGCTTATTGTTCTAGTTTGTCTTCCATTGTGGTGACAAAACACTCTGACCGACACCAACTTGGGGAGGAAAGGGTTTATTCAGCTTACATCTCCTGGGTCACAGTTCATCACTTAGGGAACCCAAGGCAGGAACTCAGGGCAGGAACCTGCAGGCAGGAGCTGAAGCACAGGCTATGGAGGAATGCTGTTCACTGGCTTGTTCCTCTGGCTCATGCCCAGCCCGCCTTCTTATGCAGTTCACAACAACCTGCCCAGGGTGGCACTACGCATTGTGGGCTGGGCCCTCCGTGAGTCGGACTTCAGCCAAAACTCCATTTATCACCTGACCTCCATAGGCCCCTACTTTAACCGGAGGGCCACAATGCTTTTTAGGGTCTCCTGGGATCAGTGTCAACTCAGAACCAGTATCCAATAGGCCTCAAAAAGTCTGATTATTTCCTTTTCCCCAGTGTACAGTTAGTACACTAGTGAAAGGCCTCAGGTCCCTCTGGGGAAGGACAGGAGGAAGGCAAACAGCATAACTCTTTGGTATTGTGACAAGGTCCTTCCTCTTTGGAACCTGGCCACCCCTTCATTCAAGGGGTTCTGGGTCTGTGAACTGTCTCAAGTCTGGAAACTGGTTAATTGGGCCAGTTTGCTACTCCTGAAATCCAATGTTGACTTCCTGTCATTTGTTCTAGAGCTTTTCTGCTTATACAGATCAAATAAAAACTTAGGAGGCTTCTTATGTATTTGGTTCCTGGGAACGCCATGATTAATTAGCCAGTTCCAAAGATCATTTCGGGTCATGCCTTTATAGGCATTGTTTTGCCTTTGCCACCCATTATGATAATTACGGTAACTACGCTCATCTGGTCTTCGGTGATTCAGTGCTGCCACCTGACGCCTACCCTGAGGTCCAGCACACTTATATATTCTGGAATGGTCTCTCAGATGTATCAGCTGTGAAGGTTTCCTCTCACTCTGTGGGTTTTCTCTTTATTTCCCTGATTGTTTCTTTTGCTGTACAGAAGCTTTTGAGTTTAATGAGGTCCCACTTGTCAACCTTATTTCCTGCACAGCTGCTGTCTGATTTAGAAAGTCTTTTCCTATGCCTATGTCTTATAGGTTGCTGTCAATGTTTTCTTCTATCACCTTCAGAGTTTCATGTTTCATGTTGAGGTCTTTGATCCATTTAGAGTTTATTTTTGAACAGGGCGAGAGGCAGGGATTTAATTTTATGCTTCTACAGGTGATGATCCAGTATTGCAACACCATTTGCTGAAGATGCTGTCTTTCCTCCATTGAGTCTTGTTTGCCTCTTTGTCAAATATGAGGTGGCTGAAATTGTTTGTGCTCAAGTTTGGATCTTCAGTTTTGTTCCATTGGTCTACAGGTCTGTTTTTGTGCCAGTACCAGGCTTGTTTTTATGACGATAGCCCTGTAGTATAGTTTGAAGTCTGGTTTTAAGAAAGTAAGATTAATGTCACAGATAGGACTGGTGTCCTCAGAAGAGCAGAGACACCAGGGAGATCCATGCACAGAGGACACATTGAGAAGTGATATCTGCAAGCCACAGGGCAGGCTTCAGAGCAAACCAAATCTGCCACTTTCATCTTTGCTCTGGGGCCTCAAAAATAATTTGTTGGGGGCTGGAGAGATGACTCAGAGGTTAAGAGCACTGACTACTCTTGGTTGGCTCCTGCAATTTTAATTTTTCAACTTTCCATTTCAGGTGAGGAAACCACAAGGACACCTGTCACTCAGGTCAGAAATGGACTCGTGTGCAGCATCGGGACTTGGAAACAAGACGCCTTCTCTAAGATTGTAGAGCCCAGGGAGGCCACCTTTAGGGTCTGTAGTCAGAGCCAGTGGCCACTGCTCCTTCGGGAAGGCCATTCCTCCAGGGCAGCAGCAGCAACTGGGAAACTGGAAGAGAGTTCAAGTTGGTGCCAGGTCAGTCGCTAAATCATTTCTATGTGGCAGTCTTGGGACGCCCCCTTGAGGCCATCAGGTGAATTGCTGTTTCAAGCCTGTGCTGAGACGGGTTTGGTTGTTCAGGCACAGGCCAAAGAACCCTTCCAGACCAGAAAAAACAAGAGCTGAGAATTAGACATCTAAATGAAGCCCTGTGAAGATGAGGCTCAGGGACTTACCTGGTCCTCCACCCATCAGCCTGTGAGCTGGATGTTCTCAGCCACGTTTCAGATTAGAAAGCAGAGTTGAAGTCAGAATTAACCAGTACAAAACACATGCTGGGTTTCAGCCCTGGTCCCGGGAGAGAGCCACTGGGGTCACAGAATCCCCTTCCCAATTCTGATTTGTAACAACTTTCTAAAGTTAGACCTCCGTGGCAGACTGTAGAATCAAAAAGTTGTTTCTGGGACTGGAGAGATGGCCTAGCGGTTAAGAGTGCCAACCTCTCTTACAGAGGACCCGGGTTTGATCCCCAGCACCCACATGGTGGCCTAGAACTGTCTGAAACCCCAATTCCAGGAGAACTCCAGTTCCAGGGGAATCCGACACCCTCTTCTGACCTCCACGGCATTGCACAACACAGGTGCACACACTTGCATGCAGACAGTACATTCACACACATACAGAAATTAAAAAAAAAAAGCACTGAATACTCTTGCAGGGGACCCGGGTTCGATCCCCAGCACCCACATGACAGCTGAGAACCATCTTTAACTCCAGTTCCAGGGGAATCTGAGACCCTCTTCTGACCTCCATGGCATTGCACGACATGGGCGCACAAACCTACATGCAGACAGTACATTCATAAACATACAAAAAAAAGTTTCTAGTGTTGAAATTATAAGGGGCTTTTCAGTTTTACAAAGAATGTACACATTTATCATCTCAAATTTTTGGCGCCTTTACAATGGGCTCATTAGGAATGAGTCTCCACCGTAAGACAAGGACTAAGGGTGTGACTCAGAGGGTAAGGTGCTGGCCTGACTGGGCTGGGGATGTAGCTCAGTTGGTAGAGTACTTGCCTAGCATGCACAGGCCTCTGATTTAATTTTTAGCACCCGCTAGATAGGAGTGGTGGTACACACCTGTAATACCAGCACTCAGGAGGTAGAAGAGGGAGGATCAGGAGTTCAAGGTCATCCTTCGCTACATAGCAAGTTGATGCTAGACTGGGTTATAGGAGGATACCCTGTCACCATATCAACCAAGCAAGCAATCAATCAAGCAATCATTCAACCAATAAGCACATAACAACCAATAAGCACAGAGATAATAACATAACAGTTGTAACCACTGTCTATCCCCTGCTTGCTGTGTGCCAGGCTCTGTGCTGAGGGTGCACGCCTTTAATCCTAGCACTTGGGAGGCAGAGGCAGGTGGATCTTTGTGAGTTCAAAGCCAGCCTGGTCTACAGAGTGAGCTCCAGGGCAGCTGGGGCTACAGGGAGACCCTATCTCAAAAAAAAAAAAAAAAAAAAAAAAAAAAAGTAACCAACTGGATAGATGACTCAGTAGTTAAGAGTACTAGCTGCTGTTACAGAAGACTTGGCTTCAGTTCCCAGTAGCTACACAGGGCTGTCATCTGTTATTCCAATTCCAGGGATCCAGTGCCCTCTTCTGGCCTTTGTGAGCATTGCACACATGGGTGCCCTTATATACATGCAGGCAAAAACACACATAAAACAAAATTAAAATTATAAAAATAAGATGGAAAGAATTTGAAGAGGATGTGGAATGTTGGTTAACCTCTGGCCTCCACTTGCACACGTGCATATATGTGCAGAAATACACATGTACATGGGGTGGGGGAGGGGAGGGAGAGAGAGAAAGAGAGAGAGAGGCGCTATGCTGTCCAGGAGTCATAGAAGTGGAAAGATCAGAGGGCTTTGGAGGGAGGGGAAGGGAAGTGTGAGGGCATGGTATCTTCAGGACAGGCTGGTAGCATCCCTGGAAAAGTCCATTGTCTATGGGGCCTGTTCATGCTGGAGTAAGGCAGCCAGAGAGGTGAGGAAACTCCCACCATCTTGAGAGTTCCTTGAATCCAGGTCTTTGCAGAGAACCCCTAACCCAAGTGGGCTTTGGTGACTATGCACTGTGGAGGACCAGCTGCAAAAAGTACCCACTCAGGTGGTAGTTGAGACACAGTGGAACGACTTTCAGAAAACTTCTCTCACAGAGAACTTGTGAGGAAGCCTCGACACTGCTAATTCCTTCTTCCTTTTGAGGAGGGCCTGCCTTCCCACAGCTTCCCCGGCTCAAGTAATTGCCTCCGAACAAAAGGCTTTGCTGGATTCAATGACTGACGTCATTCGGACTTCCCCTGTGAATGGATATGCAGTCCCATACAAAAATGTTTCAGTCAATGATAGACCATATATTCAATGGTGGTTCCGCAAGATGGTATCGCTTAGTGATGTAGTGGCCCTCTTGGTTCATGCAAGGGCACTCTGTGATGTTCAGATAACAAAATCACCAGTGACAGATTTTTCAGGTGAATTCCCTCTATACGTATGTAATTTCTCTTCATAAGAGAATATGAACTGCTGACTGAGTGGAAATTGAGAGCTATTTTTTTTTACTTTTATTTATTGAGTTAGTTAGGTTTTTGCCTTTTTGAGACAGGTTCTCTGTCTAGCCCCAGGTGGCCTGGAACTCACTATGTAGACCAGGCTGGCCTCCATCTCATAGCGATCTTCCTGTCTCTGCCTCCTTAGTGCTGGGATTAAAGGCATACACCACATCCAGCATGCGAGAGATATTTTTAATAATATTTTTTATGTGTATGAGTGTTTTGCCTGCATGTATGTAACTGTACCTGTGTCATACTATGCTCTCAGAGGCCAGAAAAGAGTGCCAGATCCACTGGAACTGGAGTTAGGATGTTGTTAGCTGACATGTGAGTGCTAGAACTGAACACAGGTCTGCTACTGCAAGAGCAGTCAATGCTCCTAAACTGCTGAGCCACCTCTCCAGCCTGGAAATAACTTTTTTTTTTTTTTTGGTCTTTTTGAGACAGGATCTCCCTGTAGCCCCAGCTAGCCTGAAACTCACTCTGTAGACCAGGCTGGCCTTGAACTCACAAAGATCCATCTGCCTCTGCCTCCCAAGTGCTAGGATTAAAGGCATGGGCCACCACACCTGGCGGAAATAACTATTTTTAAAAGTACTTTTTTAAATCTCAGGAGTGATGATTCTAAAAAAAAAAAAACCTTTTGGTCATTCTTTGAGTCATCCTCACAACTGTGTGTGAGAAGCTGACACAAGTGCCAATCTCTAACATGTCACACCTCAGTTTCCCATTCTGTAGGGAGAGAGGACCAACGATGATCTCCCCAGAAATCCCTGGAATGTCAATCCAATGAATATCAGATGGCCCAGTTCTAGTACACTCACCAAATCCCCGGCCTGGGGGATGGCTCAGCAGGTAAAAGCTCTCTGCATGTAAACCTGATGACCTGAGATCAGTCTCCATCTCCATGTAAATGCAGAAGGAGAGAAACAGCTCTACGAAGTTGTCCTGACTTCCACACACATGTCATGGCATGCAGGCATGCCCCTCCCCTCATACATGTCATACCTCACACATCACACACACACACACACACACACGCGCACGCGCGCGCGCGACAATAATAAAAATTTTAAATTTGTCTCATGGGGCTGGAGAGATGGCTCAGCAGTTAAGAGCACTGACTGCTCTTGTAGAGGATTCCTAGCATCCATATGGCAACTAACAACTGTCCTAACTCCAGTACCAGAGAATCTGGCGCCCTTTTCTGACCTCCGAGGGCATCATTGTATGACTCAGGTGCAGTAACATACATGCAGGCAAGACACTACTACACATAAAATGAATAAAATATTTAAAAAATTGTCTTGTCGGGTGTGGTGGTGCAGGCCTTTAATCCCAGCACTCAGGAGGCAGAAGCAGGCAGATCTTTGTGAGTTCAAGGCCAGCCTGGTCTACAGAGTGAGTTCCAGGACAGCTGGGGCTACAGGGAGACCTTGTCTCAAAAAAAGACCAAAAAAAAAAAATGTCTTGTGGGCATATCACAAGGAGCACTGAGGTGGGAGTACAGAGCTTTGAATTCTGGAAGTGCCGTCTGGAAGGGTCTGGAAGATACATCTGTGTCATGGCCTTGGGGAAATAGGAGACTGTGGCCTGAAGAAAGGAAGCGAGAAAGAGAAAAATAATGGAGAAAAGCAATTTCCAGGGAATACAGACAAGAAAGCAGAATACTCAAGATGCTGGATAGTGATTTTAAAATACCTTTGTGCATTTTGGCTATGACTCTGGTAAATGGAAGCCATGGAAATATGCCTCACAGGCTCCTAACTTTGTAAGAAGCAGTTGACCGCATTTGGATTCCACTTCAGTGGAATAAGAATGGCTCAAAGTAGGAACACACGACGATCTCTTGGAAGGAGTAGATGACCAGCTCTGTGGTCAACAGACAGGATAAGAAAGGACAAGAAAACTAAAGACAAGAAAGCTTATGTACAAGTATGCACACAAAGAAAACATGTACATGTTACGTAAAGTATTAATTATAGAAGATTTGCTGAGTGGCTGGAGAAATGGTTCAGCACTTCAGAGCACTGGCTGCTCTTGCAGATGGCTTGGGCTTGATTCCCAGCACCCACGTGGCAGCTAACAACTGTCCATAACTCCAGTTCCAGGGGAATCCAATGTCTTCTTCTGACTCCAAGGGCATTGCACGAAATGGGTGTACTTACATACATGCAGGCAACACACTCATACACATTAAAAATAATAAAATATTTTTAAAAAAGAAGACTCACTGAACAACTAAAGGGAAAATGGCTACCACTGGTCAGCCAACTTTCCCCATCAGCCAGTGGCCAATGAACAGTGTCCATAGTTGCAGAGACTAAGGCTATACACATGCCCAGAAACATGGACTGCTGCTTCCTGAAGACGATCTAGATTCTCATGTTTCTAAATGCCTGGCCTATCAAAATACAAGAAAATGATAAATTACAATATAGTACTATTTGTTAAGAAGACCAACCTGCCACTTAGTAGCAAGTTAACCACACAGAGCCCCATGCATGCTAGAAAAGCAGCAATACAAACTCACAAGAATAGGTGTCTTGGTATGGGGTTGTCTTTCCTATTTGTAGAGTTTTAGCTACTGTGATTCTCTGGGGACACTTGCACTCTCTATATTCAGGTGTGGAAACTCACAGCAAAGCATCTCACTCATGGACTGAGGTCATAGAAAAGAAGGTAGGAAGTGAGTCCTGGTATTAGAGTGAGTTCCACATCTGTGCACATCTGTGCACTTGCACGTGGAGGCCAGAGGTCAATGCCAGATGTCTTCTTCAGTCATTCTATCCGATTTATTTTTTGAAACGTGTGTGTGTGTGTGTGTGTGTGTGTGTGTGTGCACGCCACATGTGAGTCCTGGGGCTCAAATTCAAGTCCTCAGATGGGCAGCAGCACCTTTACCCATGAGCCCCTTGCTGGCCCTGTACCTTATTTATGTTGGAGGGAGTTTTTTTTTTTTAATTTTATGTGTTATTCTTATTTTATGTGTATGACTATATTGCTTGCATGCATGTAAAGGTGTCAGATCCCTGGAACTGGAGTTAGGGATGATTGTTAGCCACCATGTGGGTGCTGGAATCAAACCCGGTCCTCTGCAAGAGGACCACTGAGCCATCTCTCTATCCCCATAGTTTTTTTTGTTTTGTTTTGTTTTTTTGAGACAGGGTCTCTCTGTCGCCCCATCTGGCCTGGAACTCCTTATGTAGACCAGGCTGGCCTTGATCTCACAGAAATCCATCTGCTTCTGCCTCCCCAGTGCTGGGATTAAAGGTGTGAGCACCACACGGGCTCTAGCTTATTTTTTGATTGAACTTGGCCCTCACTGTATCTGCCAGACTGTCTAGCCAATGGGCTACAGGGGTCCAGTTGTCTCCATCTCCCCAGTGCTGGGATCAGAAGTGTGGGCTACCATGCTGGGCTTTGACTGGGTGCTGATGGTCCCAACTCAACTCAGGACATTGTGCCTGCTTACAGTGAACTATGCAATGAGCCATGTTCAATGTTGTTGTGGGGTTTTTTTTTCATTTTGTTTTGTTTTTTTGGTCTTTTTTGAGACAAGGTCTCCCTGCAGCCCCAGCTGGTGTGGAACTCACTATGTAAACCAGGCTAGCCTGGAACTCACAAAGATCCACCTGCCTCTACCTCTCTGAGTGCTGGGATTATAGGTGAGTGCCACAATGCCCAGCTAAAATACATTCTTAAATGAAATGACCTGGAAGAAGCTAGGGGAAGCTCTCACGTCATCAAATGCAAATTCAGAGACATTCAGGAAGGCTACCCGGGTGTTTGGCCCTGTGGGAACTTGCCTGAGAGCCTGCTTTTCATGAGTTATGTGTGGAAGATGGGAACAAGATCTGGGCCAAGAAGGATGGGAGTTCTGCTTAAAGCCCACACAAAGCCAGTACTCCCAAAGGGCAGACCCTCCTTTTGTAGACTAAGAACCCGGTCCTACCACCGTGCCTAGCTCAGCACAAGGGGGAGCAGAATTCCCAAGAATTCCCAACCCCAAGCCTGGAATTCACATTGCCTCTGGGGCTAAGGAAACCAATCAATTACATAGACAATCACTTAGGGTTTGAACTGGTCCCAGGTTGGTTGCTCCTTGGAGCCCTGAGGACTGTGATGGGAAACTTCACTCTAAGGAATAGCCTCCATGATGATTAATATTGGTTGTCAATTGACAGGATCAAGAACCACCTAGCAGACAAGCCTGTCTGTGAAGGAGTTTCTACATAGGGTTCATTGAAATGGGAAGATCCAGACCAAAAAAAAGCTGGGTGTGGTGGCACATGCCTTTAATCCTAGCACTTGGGAGGCAGAGGCAGGCAGATCTTTGTGAGTTCAAGGCCAACCTGGTCTACATAGTGAGTTCCAGGACAGCTGGAGCTATAGCGAGACCTAGATGGCCTAGCGGATGGGAGCACTGACTACTCTTGCAGAGGACCCAGGTTCGATCCCCAGCACCCACATGGCAGCTAAGAACCGTCTATAACTCCAATTCCAGGAGAATTCCAGTTCCAGGGGAATCCAACACCCTTTTCTGACCTCCGCAGCATTGCACGACACGGGTGCACAAACCTACATGCAGACAGTACACTCATACACATACAAAAATAAATAAAATAATAATAAAAAAAGACCAAGAAAAAAAAATGGGAAGACCCATTACATTCTACCACGCCCCCACTTCCGCAGATTGTTCCCTCGGCTTAGAAAAGCGGGAAAGTGCCTTTTGTTTGTCGTTGGAGAATACTGCAACATTACAGAAATTGCTTCAGCAGCTGGAAGTGGAAAAAGCACAGAATGAAGTAGAGTGTGATGGGCTGCATGTGCACATCCGGGAGCTCTGGGACAGATTACAAATACCTGAAGAAGCCGGGAGTGGTGGCGCGCGCCTTTAATCCTAGCACTTGGGAGGCAGAGGCAGGCGGATCTTTGTGAGTTCAAGGCCAGCCTGGTCTACAGAGTGAGTTCCAGGACAGCTGGAGCTACAGGGAGACCCTGTCTCAAAAAGACCAAAAAAAAAAAAAACCTGAAGAAGAGAGAGACTCTATTATGACTGGGTCAAAAGCCAAAGTTAAGAATGCGCTGCAATTAGAAGTGGATCGGTTGGAAGAACTGAAAAGGCAAAACATAAAGAAAGTAATTGAGGCAATTTGTGTGGAGCTGGCTCAGTTGTCGGGACACCAGTTGGGGGGTTTTTTTTTCTGGTTTATTTTTTATTTTGGACAAGCAGAACATTATGTTTGTTTTGAATGTAGATAGAGACATATTAGGTTATCTGTCCTATTTACAATATTTAAGTTTTTTTATGTCCTTTAAGATACATTAAAAAAACATATCACACACAATCACTGGCAAAGGTGGGAGGGAAGAAAAGCATGTACCCAACCAAATGTCCACATTTTAGCAATACTTCACTCATCTTCAGTGTTTTCATAGCCAGGAGCAGAGACAGGTTTTTGCCCCTTACTATGCTAACCACATAGAAAACCTGCTTCAGCTTCGTGATGCTGAGATAGTATGGTTAAGAAACTATTATGAAATCCACAAGAAACTATCTGAAGGTGTCCAGAAGTGGGAGGAGAGCTGGAAGCTTTTCCTAGAGTTTGAGAGAAAAGCTTCAGATCCAAGTCGGCTTACAAACCAGGGAGGAAATCTTCTAAAAGAGATAGCCTGGGGTGGAGAGATGGCCTAGCGGTTAAGAGCGCCGACCGCTCTTGCAGAGGACCCGGGTTCTCCCCCAGCCACCCCATGGCGGCCGAGAACCGTCTGAAACTCCAATTCCAGGAGAACTCCAGTTCCAGGAGGATCCTGAGACCCTCTTACTTAACCTTCGCGGCATGGCACGTCACGGGTCACAGACTTGCATGCAGACAGTACCGTTCATACACATGCAGAAATAAAATAACAATTAAAAAAAAAAAAAAAAAAGAGATGAGCCTAACGGTTAAGAGCACCGACTGCTCTTGCAGAGGACCCGGGTTCAATCCCCAGCACCACATGGCAGCTGAGAAACGTCTGTAACTCCAATTCCAGGAGAACTCCAGTTCCAGGGGAATCCGAGATCCTCTTCTGACCTCTGCGGCATTGCACGACACAGGTACACAAACCTACATGCAGACAGTACACTCATACACATATAAAAATAAATAAAATAAAAAAAGAAGAAAACAGCGAGCAAAACTTCAGAAAACACTCCCTGAGCTGGAAGATGAGTTGAAAGCACGTATTGAAAAGTGGGAACAAGCGGGGCGTGGTGGCGCACGCCTTTAATCCTAGCACTTGGGAGGCAGAGGCAGGCAGATCTTTGTGAGTTCAAGGCCAGCTTGGTCTACAGAGTGAGTTCCAGTTCAGCTGGGGCTACAGGGAGACTCTGTCTCGAAAAGACCAAACAAAACAATAGGAATTGCATCGAACAGGGAAAACAACTAAAGAACAAGAAGCAGACAGAGACAGAGATGCTGTATGGTAGTCCTCCCTGGACACTTAGCAAGGGCTGACTGAATCCTATCACCTCGGGCAAAATGCCCAAGCTGAACACTACCACCATATCCAATGCTACACCCAACAACAGCATTCGGCCTGTCTTTGGGGGAACAATGTACCGTTCCCCTCTCTCCAAACTTCCTCCTTCTGGCAGCAAGTCAGTTGTCAATTCTTTGTGTTCTGAAAAGAAAACACCTCAATCTGCCTGGCTTGGAGCCAACAAAGAGAACATGGGGCTCAGTGGCAGCATCCTGAGCGGTGGGCGCTTGGGCTCGACCCCCCTCCAGCGCAACTGCAGCATTAATTCTGTTGCTAGCACCTAGTCTGAGTTTGCGGTAATTCGCCTTTTCTAATATCTGCCAGTCTCTGGGGAGCACACAGTTGGGGCAGAGCGGGTGTCTTCCTAGGCTATTCAGTCAGGACAGTTACCTGGGAGGCTGAGAATCCTCTTCCTGCCTTGATCACGGTGAGGGTGTGTGTGGGGTAAGGGTGTGCAGGAAGGAAGGTGGTGTCTGCAACAAAACATTTAACCTGGATCCTTCTTGCTTAAGCTATACCACTCCCTGGCTGCAGGAGGTAACCTGCTAATCACTGCCCGTGCTCTTAGTGGAGTTCTTGGTAATTGTCTTCTTTGTTCTTAGAATGATCCGTCCCTCTCTGACAGCTCCAATGTTGGGCTTCGGGTTGGTATGGCAACCCCTGCATGTCCCATGTCCCCTTTCCAAACTCATCTGTCACCTCCTGGCTTCATTCGTACCTGGGCACAGGACTGCACTAACCCACAGTCTCAGCTGTGTCATCAACAGAGAACCTTTTTTTTTTCTTTTTTAAACAAAAAGAATTCCTACTAAAGGCTTCAAAAATATGTATCTGGTTTATGTTTCCAGTAGACTAACCTGCTGACTAGTAAGAAAACTTAATTCAGACTTGAATTGGATTCTCGGCCCTAGACCCACCTAAAATTACACAAAGATGTTTTTAACCTGTTTCAGAAAAAATGAACAAAAAACCTGCCTCATTATCCCCAGCTGTGATACCAGAGATCCCATCACCTGGGGATAGGAGCCCCAGCTGTGTGCTGCTTATCCTGCAGTTCTTAGCCTGTGTGCTGATTATTTCCTGGAGTATATGCCTTATTAACCTACAGGACTGAATTGCTTACTGTCTCTCTATGTACACTGGCCTATGCTAATTTCTTGCCTCTATTTCTACCACATTGAACTACTAATGTATATATAAAGTCCTGGATGAAAATGCATTTTCACAACATGGTTTTCAGTTTCTAGTATCCTGCTCTGAATCTACTACTAAACATGTAATTGAAATGCCTTAAACAGACGCTTTTTTTTTTTTTATTGATAATAATACCCATATATGGGTTTGTGCATCCATAATAAGTTATCCTGCGAGGGTCACAAACAGAGGTCGGATTCCCCTGGAACTCGGATTCCCCTGGAACTGGAGTTAAAGATGGTTCTCAGCCTCCATGTGGGTGCTGGGAATCGAACCCAGGTTCTCTGCAAGAGCACTCGGTGCTCTTAACTGCTGAGCCATCTCTCTATCCCCAACAGATGCTTTCTTTTCCCTTGATATCTTACCAGTGTTAGGGAGAGGTTGTCTCTCACCCTTGTGGGGATACCAGGTTAAATCCTAGGCTGCCTCTTTTCTTGTTACCAAAGGGAAGGAGGATGGGGTATAGGATGGGTATGGCCAGTTTGGAACATTGAAACTGTTCTGGCCTTTCTCCACAATTACCTGCGTGGTAGTATTTCTACCTATAGCAATGGGTATGTGTTGGGGCTTAGAAGTTAAAAGCACTGCCTGCTCTTGCAGAGGACCAGGGGATCTGACACCCTCTTTTGAATTCCATGGGTATTGCATGATGTGGGTTCATGCATCTACCTACATGCAAGCAATACACTTGTACACATAAAATATAAATAACATAAATTTAAAAAAAATGGGTGTGCTGGTTGAAAGCTGGACATCAGGTCTAGCTTTCCCATTTTTGCTTACTCAGCCAAGGCCCATTTCATCTGTTTGAAGCCTCAACATACCTGCCTATCTCTGGCTAAGCCTAGAGGGATTCATCTGGTATTGGTTGTTTTGGCTGATAGTCTCCCAGGCAGTACCAAAGCGACTTGACTAACCCCTACTAATACCTATCTTTCTCAGTGACTATTTAGGGTTTATCTTCTGCTTCTCCCCTTGTACTCCAGCATGAGATCAAATCGCTAGCAGGTTACAAGGCCCTCGGCCCCAGGGATTGGTAGATAAATGGTCTGCCCAGTGTTTTACAAAGGGCTCAAGAAACCAAAGCTTCTAGCATGTGTAAGGTCCTGGGTTCTGTCCCCACACAAAAAAGAAAAAAAAAAAAGAAAAAAAGAAATAAAGCTTGTTGCTTTCTATTGGACAACTCAGGAGTTGCTTTGTGAAGTAGCTTTGTAATGGGTTTCTCTGGTGAGGCTTTATAGAGTGGACTTGCCGAGGACAGAGGCAGGGGCATGTGTGCACATGCAATGGCCTATGACTAACAGAATGGTGCTCAGAATTCCTTTCAGTTTCTTCCTAGCATATAATATGCTAGCAAACTGTCCTTGGGGGGCTTTCTGCTGACACTGAGCATCTAGGGCTGTGCATGCTAGGGTGGTGCTGACACTGAGCATCTAGGGCTGTGCATGCTAGGGTGGTGCTGACACTGAGCATCTAGGGCTGTGCATGCTAGGGTGGTGCTGACACTGAGCATCTAGGGCTGTGCATGCTAGGGCGGTGCTGACAGTGAGCATCTAGGGCTGTGCATGCTAGGGTGGTGCTGACACTGAGCATCTAGGGCTGTGCATGCTAGGGCGGTGCTGACAGTGAGCATCTAGGGCTGTGCATGCTAGGGTGGTGCTGACACTGAGCATCTAGGGCTGTGCATGCTAGGGCGGTGCTGACAGTGAGCATCTAGGGCTGTGCATGCTAGGGTGGTGCTGACACTGAGCATCTAGGGCTGTGCATGCTAGGGCGGTGCTGACAGTGAGCATCTAGGGCTGTGCATGCTAGGGTGGTGCTGACACTGAGCATCTAGGGCTGTGCATGCTAGGGCGGTGCTGACAGTGAGCATCTAGGGCTGTGCATGCTAGGGTGGTGCTGACACTGAGCATCTAGGGCTGTGCATGCTAGGGCGGTGCTGACAGTGAGCATCTAGGGCTGTGCATGCTAGGGCGGTGCTGACACTGAGCATCTAGGGCTGTGCATGCTAGGGCGGTGCTGACACTGAGCATCTAGGGCTGTGCATGCTAGGGCGGTGCTGACAGTGAGCATCTAGGGCTGTGCATGCTAGGGCGGTGCTGACACTGAGCATCTAGGGCTGTGCAGGGCGGTGCTGCCACTGATGCTCTTTCTTTTTCAACTGCAAGAACTTTCAAAGGCTTCCAAATCTGGTGTTACTTCTTGGGTCCTCGATTCAACCAACATCCAGTCCTGAGAATCCTTGACCAGTCAGTTAGTCAACTGTGGCTTCCTGTGCCTAGACTGGACTTATTATACAGGGTGACTTTAAGGTTTTTCGTCAGTTTAGGCATGTTTGAAACCCTTGACAGGTTCTGCTACCATGGGCCTAATTTAGACATGAATGAGTGTGACAGATGAAAGTCTTTCATAGGTGTAGTGTGTCCACGGAGCCTATTTTTATTTTCACTCAGAAATACCTTAAGACTTAGTTTGTGTCAGCTAAGTGCAAATTTTAACATCTGGTACCCAAATTCTCTCCCTACACCATATTTCTACCCGATGAAGAACGATCAAGGTTTTATTTCACCTTTATACTGAAGAATGATTGTGCCCAACCTTGGGGTATGGAACATGAATTCTGGCTTGTAGCCTTGTAATTAGAAATTAACATATTTTTTATATGTAGAGCTATTTAATTAATGCTATAGCTATGATAGCTTTGTTGTCATCTAGAGGCGTGTCTGCATTATTCATCTTGATGCAGATGTCCTTGTGGTCTAGCATTTGAGATGGCCTGACCTGCTGTCAAAGAGTATCAGGGAAAATGAGAGCTCCTTGTTAATTGTGTAGTTGTATTATATAGTGCAATCTCTTTTGGAGGAGGGTAATGTGTATGTATGAATATACATGCTAGTCTGACCTGTTCCTTCAGTTTTTCTCTGGTTCCAGTCCCACTATGGCAAGTTCTAGCCCTAGCAGTTGCCAACCAAATGGAGATGCTGTCTGGGTGGGTTGGGCCAGCAACTTTGCACATGTCACTCTGAAGGAGTTGTGCTTGTGACAGCATCTATAGTGAGACTCCTTTATCTACCCTGTCCATCACTACTGCTCTTCCCAAAGCACTATTATTTATTCTTACTCTGCTGGGCCAGTTCTACTGTCAGTACATTAAATGGTTTCTAAAAGCTTATGAATGTGAACTTGGTCTATAGGTTTTAGCATGCTGTTTAGTCAATATACATATATATATATATTCTGTTTATAAAATATAAATATATCCTTAAAAATAAATTAAAATGTATATGACTATTGTCAAAAAAAAAAAAAAAGGAAATACAGCAATAGTCACAGTGTTAATCTGTGCACTGGTGGTGGTAAAAATGATTGGATATCTTCAGTATTTCCGGGCACGGTAGCCCACACCTTTAATTCCAGCACTCGGAGGCAGAGGTGGATGGATCTCTGTGAGTTCAAGGCTAGCCTGGTCTACACAGTGAGTTCCAGGACAGCTGGAGCTACAGGGAGACCCCGTCTCAAAAAAAGAAAAAAAGATTGGATACCACTGCAAATTCTGATTGTCAACTTGATTGAAGTGAGCACCTCTTAGGGTATTTGTGAGGCACACTTTATGTCTGTGTGTGTTTCTAGAGAAGATTAACTTGGGTTGTTAGAACACCCTGAGTATGGGAGGCATCACCCTGTGGGCTGGGGTCCTGGACTGAACAAAAAGGGAGAAGAAAGGCAACTGAGCACGGCATTCTCTGTGTCCTGATCTACCAAGATATGAGCAAGCAGCCCTCGGCTTGACAGGAGCTGGCCCCATCTTTGTGAAAGATTGCATCCCCTGAATCAGGAGCCAAAATAAATCCCTCCTCCCTTAAATTGCTTCTGGTCAGGTATTTGGTTACAGTGAGGGGAAAAGTCACTAAGTACCACCCAGGCTAAGAGGGACAAAGGGAAGGGGATGTTTCCAGGAACTTAAAACAGAGAACCACGGACAGTAGGGAGCCCTTTGGGGAGGAACCCAGGCAAGTGAAGTCACTCCATGGGAAGAGATCCGGGGGATGCAATTGATGTGGTTCAAATAGATCAGCTGGGAAAATCAGCAGAGGACAAGGTGGGATGAGTCTTGATCTGGAGGGACAAACTGAAGATACCTGGTACAACTCGGAGAAAATTCCAAATGATATGAGCTCATTATCAGAAATCCCAAACACACAAGGAATGGGCTGGCATGAACAAGAATTAGCAAAAGTATCCACCCTCAGCATCAGGGACACACAGGCTTCAGATGCAGGCACTGTAATTAAAGAATATAAAATTGAAATGCTAATTTGCTTGAATAAATAGAGGAAGATGTGGTGAAGGCGAAAAGGACATCAAATATTTTAATAATAAAAAGCAACCAATAGATAATCTAGATGTAAATTACATGAAATGACTGAAAATACAAAATTCAACAAATGAGTTGATTGACAGATTAAACACAGGTGAAGAGAAATTGATGAGCTTTAAAAAATTATTTTTATTTTATGTGTATAAGTGTTTTACCTGCACGTATGTAAGTACACCTGGAGGCCAGAAGAGGTGTATGATCTCCTAGAACTGGAGTTATGGATGGTTGTTAGCTTCCATGTGAGTGCTGGGAACTGAACCTGGGTCCTTTAACAACAGCAGCCAGTGCCCTTAACTGCTGAGCCATCTCTCCACCCATAGAATTAATGAGCCCTAAGGAAGATCTGAAGAGATTACCGGAAAGACGTAAGGATGGAAAATATGAGAGACTGAGATGTGGAAGAAAGAGCGAATTCTCAGCAAATGTCTAATGGGTCTCAGAAGACAACTGTGGTGAGTCTGTAAGATAGCGTCAGTCAGCCCCATCTCCTGGTATTCATGCCCTGCGTGATGTCCTCTGCTGAGTATGGGCAGCACCTATGACTTGCTTTGAACTGGCAGTCCAATGGTGGGAAATTCCCCAGCCGAGGCTCCCTCACCAGGTATGTCAAGTTGACACTAAAGTTTATCCAGCACATGCAAAAAAGTTGAGCGTGGTGGTGCATACAAATCCCAGCACCAGGGAGGCAGAGATGAGAGGCTCCCTGGGGCTCACTGGCCAGCCAGCCTGGCCTATTCTGTGAGTTCCAGGCCAGTGAGAGACCCTGTCTCAAAAACTAGGATGGATGGCTCCTGAGGACCAACACCCAAAGTTGACCTCTGGCCTCTCCATCCATGTGTGCATCCTAACCACACCTGTATATGCATGTGCACCCACATGAACATGCACCCGCACAAACATGCATCCACATGAACATGAACCCACAGGAACATGCACCCATAGGAACATGCACCCACAGGAACACACAAAGATTAAAAAAGGATGAAGGGTCTGAAGAGAATCAGGATGAGGTGTTAAGCCAGGAGAATTCCAAGGTCAGGTGTGCACTTCTGCTTTCCGATATGAAAGGCTAGTTATAGCAGTGATTCGGTACCTTAACAGGTTGAACCCTATACCTCCACCCAGAGCCAACTGCTAATATCATTTTGGCAGAGTGCCACTATGGATGAAATCAAATCTAAAAATCCCAAACTCTTCAATCAACTCAGAAGATTTCTCCAAAAATATATTAGAGAAAGAAAAATAGTGCTGTTGTTGAATATTCCTTAAACTGGAATGTACTGATGATCACATACAATGCATTATGAGATTGCAAAGGTAGAAAGTGATCTCAGAATTGGGAAGATGGCTCAGTGGTTAAGAGTGTGTATAGTATTCTCACAGAGGACTGAATTCAGTTTCCAGCATCCACACCAGGCAGCTCACAATTGCTGGTAACTACAACTCCAAGGGATCTGCTGTGTTGGCCTCCTCAAGCTCCTGCACTCTCATGGGTACACACACACACACACACACACACACACACAAACACACACACACACACACATACACACACACACACCTTATTCTTTATAAAACCAAGCAGATCTAACCATCATATACAAGTTCTCAAGGTAAGCAGTAACTAGTCCTCAAGGAAGAGGCATTAACGGCATATTTCTCATCCTCACAGGTGACTGGGAAGACCCCATTATGGCATCTTTATCCACAGGAGAAACACATCTTGTAGTGCTGAGGATGGAGCCCAGGACCTTGCACATGCCAGGCAAACATTCTACCACTGAGTAATATACCTAGACCTTGGGGTTTCTTTCTCCTATTTAAAAAAATTAATTTGATTGTTGATAATTTCATACATGTATTTACTTTTTTGGTTTGTCTCTTTGAGATAAGGTCTCCCTGTAGCCCCAGCTGGCCTGGAACTTATTATGTAGACCAGGCTGGCCTTTATCTCACAGAGATCCACTTGCTTCTGCTTCCTGAGTGCTGGGATTAAAGGCATTTGCCACAATGCCTGGCTTAATTTCTTCCATGTATACAAGCTATTCTGATCACACTATCCATTCACCCTGTCTTTTCCTATTCTGATCACACTTATCCATTCACCCTGTCTTTTCCTATTCTGATCACACTTATCCATTCACCCCGTCTTTTCCTACCCCCATCATCTCTGTTCTTCCATTAAGTTCCCATTCTACTTTCAAGTCCTTTTGTTTTGTTTCTGTCTTTGCTTTGTGACTCACTGGGTTTCAGCAGACCACTCCTATGGACATGGATGTGAAGTTATTCACTGGGGCATGATAACTCACAAATGGCTACTAAAGACAATGACATTAGCTTCCCCAGCAGTCTTCAGCTGGCCTTAGCTCCCAATGAGCCCCTATTTGTGTCTGAATGTTTATGGGCACAGTCTGGTGCAGACCCTCAGATGCCAACCACAGCTCCTGTGAGTTCATGAATGAATGGCTATGCCATGGCCTGGAGATGTTTATCCCCATCATCTGGCTCTTCAATCTTTCCACCCCCTCTTCCATGATGTTCCCTGACTTGGAGAGGGGGTGACATGGGTATCACATTTAAGGTTGAACACAACAGTCACTCGGTCTCAGTACCTTGACCAGTCATGAGTCTCTAACAGTCAGTCCCTGTAAAGAGAAGCTTCTTTGATCAAGGCTGAGGAGTGCACTAGTCTGTGAATATAAACTTCAAGATTTAGGAGGCAGTTTGACAGAGTGCTCATTTAGCAAAACCAAGGTATATGTTCACCTATAGTGCTTTTGACTTTCCCAGTCATTGGCCTTTGACCAGACCCACAGTACTAGGGATGGATTCCCTCCTATGGATCAAGCCTCAGATCCGATAGGAAATCAGTTGTTTATCCCTATAACAGTTGGCCCACTATGGTATTAGCAGGCACCTCTTTCCTGGCTATTGTACAGTGCACGGTTCAAAGCTGGGGAGCATGGCTGCTGACCTCTCTTCCAGCTGCCTGCATAGCAACTTTTAGCAAAGGCTAGCCAGAAAGGAAACTTCCAGCTCAGTTCCAGCATGGCTTCTCTGCATTCTTCAACTAAGGTGTACAGTGTTTTTCACATGGGGGTCTTACCAACCAGTCCTGCTGGGCAACTAAGCACCCCTTAGGATTTTTTAGACAAGGTCTCACTATGTAGCTCAGGCTGGCCTCCCGCTCAAGACTTCCAAGTTCTGGGGATACAGAGACATGTGCTACCAGCCCTAGATGAGAAGCAAACTTTTTATTACAAATTGAAGCAAAGAGCCATGGAAGTTAAGTTCTCACATTCCTTTGTAATTAAAAAGAAATATGTGTATGAGTGTTTTGTCTGTTTGTATATATTTGCATCATGTGCATGCAGTACCCTGGAGGCCAGAAGAAGACACTGAATTCCCTAAAACTGGAGTTATAGGTGGTTGTTAGCCCCTGTGTCGGTGCTGGGAACTGAACCTGGGTCCCCTGCAAGATCAACCAGTGCTCTTAACTGCTGACCCATCTCTCCAGCCCAGCCTCTTACTGCCTAGAAAAACCGAAGATAGGCCCGGTGTGGTGGCACACACCTTTAATCCCAGCACTCGGGAGGCAGAGGCAAGTGGATCTCTGTGAGTTCAAGGCCAGCCTGGTCTACATAGCAAGCTCCAGGCCAGCTGGGACTGAAGGGAGACCCTATCTCAAAAAGACAAAAAAAACAAAACAAAACAAAAAAACAAAACCCTACAAAAAACCCTGAAGATAAAATAGCTCGCTCTCCTTAGGTGTTTGCCTTTCAAGTAGAAGACTTCTTTTTAAATTTTTTTTATTATTTATTTATTTTTATGTGTATGAATGTACTGTCTGCATGTAGGTTTGTGCACCCGTGTAGTGCAATGCCGCGGAGGTCAGAAGAGGGTGTCGGATGGGAGGCTGAGGCGAGGAGATCACAAGAGAAGGCCAGTCTGCTACTCAGAGTCTACCCAGCTAGACTGTCTCAAAAACAAAACACCATAACTTCTACAAATAATGGAACAAAGATGGCGGTTTGCCTGGCCCAAGTGGAGCCTTGGATGAGGTGGCTCCTGGGTGCTTGTGGAACCATTTCTGAATTGCATGGCTGGTGAGAGGGGTATATGGATGTTATAAAGGTAGGAGAATTGTTTTCCATGTCTGAGGACTCTCTGGACCCTTTCTACAAGGTTGTACTAATGGGATCCCCTTGTGGCTAGGAAATTGCTCAACTGCTCAGAAAGTTTCTTGCTTCTTAAGACACGTGAGGACTAAGTGCTGGAGGCAATATGTTACCACATAGTAGAATAGTATAGATCACCCCTGTGCTGAAGAGCTTGTGTTCTGGAAGCTTCCTCCTCCTCCTCCTCCTCCTCTTCCTCCTCCTCCTCCTCCTTCTCCTCCTGTTCCTCCTTCTCCTCCTCCTCTTCTTCTTTTCTTTGTTGTCATCATTGTCATCGTCATGGGTCTCCCTATAGTCCCAGCTGACCTGGAACTCCCTGTGTAGACCAGGTTGGCTGCGAACTCAGAGATCTGCCTGCCTCTGCCTTCCAAGTGCGACCCCTGGCAATTCTTCTTCTTTTATGATAATCAGAAAACCTCTTTATTTACTTAATTCATGTTGCCCACATTTTTCTTATTGACTGCATTTGGACTATTTTTTATGGAGATTGAGTTTGGCCTGCATGTGTTGATGGACTTTAAAGTGTGTTTTATGCAAAGCAAAAATATGATGTTAGATGCCTTAAAGGATGTTGGTATTGCATATGTGTTTATGCAGAAATGTTGTTTCTGGCTGGAGAGATGGCCTAGCGGTTAAGAGCACCGACTGCTCTTGCAGAGGACCTGGGTTCGATCCCCAGCACCCACATGGCGGCTGAGAACTGTCTGTAACTCCAATTCCAGGAGAACTCCAGTTCCAGGGGAATCTGACACCCTCTTCTGACCTCCACGACATTGCACAACATGGGTGCACAAACCTACATGCAGACAGTACATTCATACACATTAACAATTTATTTATTTATTTATTTATTTATTTATTTATTTTAATGTTAAACTTTTAATAAAACAATTTTTAAAAACAGTGCAGAAAATAGGATTAAAATATTTGCATAATTACAGACATTTCAACATTTTCTTTGTGTAACCCAAGCCTTTTAATTTTAGAAGGATATTAACTCATAGGCAAATAAAAACTACAAATGAGCAATTTACAACCTGGAAAATGAAAACTACTTCCTAAAAGTTTTACTAACAGATAGCAGTTAGATGACTTTTTTTTTTTTTTTTGGTTTTTTTGAGACAGGGTCTCCCTGTAGCCCCAACTGTCCTGGAACTCACTTTGTAGACCAGGCTGGCCTTGAACTCATAAAGATCCGCCTGCCTCTGCCTCCCGAGTACTAGGATTAAAGGCGTGCGCCATCACGCCCGGCTAGATGACTTTTTATTTATTTATTTATTTTTTTGGTCTTTTCGAGACAGGGTCTCCCTGTAGTCCCACCTGTCCTGGTACTCACTCTGTAGACCAGGCTGGCTTTGAACTCACAAAGATCTGCCTGCCTCTGCCTCCTGAGTGTTAGGATTAAAGGTGCATGCCACAACGCCTGGCTAGATGACTTTTTAAGAATAATTTTTTTTACAAGTATCCAAAAATTATACTAGAAAATCTGAACACACATATATTACATTTCACCACGTTCCCTGGTCCACTAGCTTGGATACATTTACTTACCATTTGTCATTTGCCTTCAATTATTGACATTGTTTTGAGATAGGTTCTCACTCTGTAGCTCAGGCTGGCCTAGGACTTGTGGTAATTCATCAGCTTCCCACATGCTGGGATTATAGTGGTGATCCGCTCACTACGCTTAGCCAAGTGAGCTGTATTTTAAACAAGTAAAAATGCTAAAAAACGAAGCCAAGCAAACCAGCTAATCCAAGCAGGCAATCATCCTGTTAATGACTTCAGTAACCAAAGTCAGTTCCGTACAGACAAGAACCACTGCCAGCATTTCCATGCAATAAAAGTTGAGGAGACAACAGTGGCTGAGTAGAGTTTTAATTCAATTCATGACAAGTACACATTTGATTACCTCTCTGAGTAGAAATGTTTTAAAAATGGCTATGAACCATCTTACTCATTCCTGCCATCTTATTACAAATCAGAAATCCAAAACTTTCTACATATATTCAACAGAGTTGCTTCAAAACAGGCCTGTAAAGTGAGAATCCTGCATAAGGAATTCAGGAATCATCTCTAAAAGTTGGGCATAAAAAAACTCACTTGCCCAGGTTTAGCTTTGCTTTGCTTTTGATGGAGCAGGAGACAATCCTGGTCTAAAAGTGTGTTCCTTCATAACGAGGCCCCACTTCTGTAGAGTTAGATCGATCCTTTTTTTTTTTGGTCTTTTTGAGACAGTGTCTCCCTTTAGTCTCAGCTGGCCTGGAACTCACTTCATAGATCAGGCTGGCCTTGAACTCACAGAGATCCGCCTGCCTCTGCCTCCCAAGTGCTAGGATTAAAGGCGTGCCCACCACGCCCGGCTGGCTCAATCCTAACTCTCCAGGTTTCAATTAACAGGTTCAGAGTTTCACAGTTAAGAACTCAGAATGTATCCAAAGATGTTTTCTTTCTTTTAATCCCAAACAATTTCTAAAGTTTATCCCTCTCTAACAAACAAGGCACAAAACTGGTATACACATGTGTGTACAAGTCTTAGTAATTTTCATTTTGATAGTAGTTTATATCTACCTGAACTTGTCTACATAGTACCTGTTTTGTGGCTGTAATTGGTTTTAGCTATGAAAATTATATACAAGGAAGTTAGGGGCGTTGCAGTACTTGGTTGCAAATGATTTGCCATCTGCTGTTGGGTCAGAAAATGCTATTTCATTAGTGCTGAGGAAACAACCAAACATGAAGCAGTTCCTGACAGTATCTACCAGTCGTCTTGCAATACGCTTTCTTCTTTTCAGTCTGAAGACCCAAATTCTACTTATCCCACAGACAGCAGGTTCTGGTACATCTGAACATTGCCAAGCTCTAGGACACTCTTTAGGGGCATTTGGTTCTGACAGGACCCGAAAGGCCTGTTTGATGGGCTCTGCAATTAAACATCCAACTACTTTCTTTTCATCAGCTGTAAAGAGAAAAGTTTTAGTTTTGTTTGGACATGTGGGAACAGCTTGTTGGAAGCCCACTTCCTGGTCAACAAGTTCTAGGATCTCTTCTACCTTTCTGAGAGCATGACTTGGATCATGTGGCGACGCCAACACAATCTTCCCATCCAATGCTCTGCTACTACCCATTCTCTTTTCCAGCCCACATATTTGATTCCCTCCATAAACCTATGGTGGTGCTGGAGATGATGTATTTCTTCTTCAGGGCTAGAAGCAGTGTAAATCATGCCACAGGACTTACAGAGTGTTGTCCCAAAATGCTTCTGACCTGCATCAATGATGAACTGCTTTTTTGTTTATTTGAATCTCTTGAATTCATATTTTTCTGTATATTAGTCTGCTTCAAAACATTAGTACATGTGTCAGGTCCCTCAGAAGACTGTTCTTTAGTTGGAGATCTTTTAGCGTTTACAGAAGACACACTGAAGATGGGATAGACAATGGACTCAGGAGAAATTGTCTTGTTCTCGGCAAGTGATTTCATAGGAGAAAAATTATTTTTATCAAGTTTAAATTTCTTTGAAGAAACTACTGCACCTGAAGAATCCTTTATTAATTTTTCTTCATTTTTTTTTTTACTTCTTGCATCCAGTAGCTCAATTTTTAATTTCTCTTCTAGTTGGAAGCACTTTGGCACTTGCTTCTCCACAGATGGATCAAATGCATTTTCATTTACCTCTGATTTATTTTTTGGCAAGAGCTCCTGAGAGGGCTTATCGTCCAAATTTGATTTTTTTAAGAGAGGTTTTCTTTCTAACAAAAAATGCTGCTCCACCCTGAAGTGTAACTTGTAGTTTTATTTTCTGGCTGAGAACCCGAGGAATATTTGGATTATTTTCTGCTGGATAACAGCTATTCTCTTTCTCAACAACTGGCCTATAGGTCATTTGATTTGGATTGGACTTTTTAGACTTTCTTGGTGTGGATTTGATGTGCTTATAATTTGGTCAATACTTAGCAGTTAAACTCTTCTGTGTTTTTTTTTCTTCCTCTTCTTGGCACAGACTGTTTTTTTCTGCATTTGTTCTTTCACACTAGGAAAAGATTTATCTTTATTATCAATTGTTAGACAAGTGGACCGGCTCTCTCTTATCAGTTTCCTCTCCAATGGATTGAGGTACCATTTATCTTTATTGTAAAAAGATCCAGCAGACACAGCAGATTTAAATGATAAGCTCTGACGTGAAGTGAAAAGGTCATGTTGAGAGAAATGCTTTTCTTCCTTTTTGTCACTGCTTGGATAAGTATGTTCTTTATTAGGTGATGGAAATAGACTGTCATTAAAGTTTGAAATTAACTTATGTGAAGAAATGTTTGATAATATTCCATCACCATTCAAAGTCTTTTGCTTCCTCTTCCTTGGAGTAAAAGCTGCCATCTTAACTGAATTCCCTGTGCTCCTCCATCTCCCACACTCAGCGGATTCAGCGTCCACTCCGCCGCTGTCCACACTTTAGCACTGGGAGCCCGCTGGGCCTGTGGCCCTCTCTTTTCAAAAAGAAATAATTTTACATAAAATGTGCTCCTTCCCCCCAACACCACTTGCTAGGAGGAGGATCACAGCTGAGAGGATGGTGGTGGTACCAGCTGCTTCAGGCCCCACCATGGAATGCATAGCACAGGCACACTATTTTGAAGATTGGGAGCTGGAGAGACAGGTCAGCTGTTAAGAGTGAATACTGCTCTTACAGAGGACAGAGTTTGGCTCCCAGAATCCATATCAGGGAGTTTATAATGGCTGTAGCTCAAAGGGATCCAACTCCCCCTTCCCTGGCCTTTGTGACACTTGCACTTACATGAAATATACATACACATACACAAATGACATACACAGATGACATGACACATACATACACATACGCAGGCACAGACAGAAAATTAAAAATAAAAATAAATCTTAAAAAAGCTTCCCTTTGCCAGGCGTGGTGGCGCACACCTTTAATCCTAGCACTTGGGAGGCAGAGGCAGGCGGATCTTTGTGAGTTCAAGGCCAGCCTGGTCTACAGAGTGAGTTCCAGGACAGCTGGGGCTACAGGGAGACCCTGTCTCAAAAAAGGACAAAAAATTATTTTCAGACTTAGGCAGTTTTGGTATATTGGTGGAGGGTATGTATGCACAAAAATCAAAAGAATGAGGGAAACAAATAGTTTGTCATGACATTGTGTCTAACTACAGTATTTATCTTATGGGAGTGCTTCTTAGTATTTCTTATACAAGATTGCTTGAGCTTTGGTCCAAGCATTTTCTAAAATATTATATAGTAGTTAAAAGTATCAGGCTGGGAGCTGGAGAGATAGCCTCGCGGTTAAGAGCACCGACTGCTCTTGCAGAGGACCCGGGTTCGAGCCCCAGCACTCACATGGTGGCTGAGAATCATCTGTAACTCCAATTCCAGGAGAACTCCAGTTCCAGGGGAATCCGACACCCTCTTCTGACCTCCGCAGCATTGCACGACATGGGTGCACAAACCTACATGCAGTACATTCATACACATAGAAAATAAATATATAAAATTAAAAAAAAAATAAAGTATCAGGCTGGTATAACTTAGCCTTTCTGGATGCTTAACAACCATACTTAAGGCCCATACCAATTTGGCCAAGGGACTTAAGGGATAACTTTGTTCCTTGCCCTCAGAGTTCTACTAAGTCCCAGGGGACTATGCATGGGGGCATCTCTTGAAATGTCCTGCAAATGTGAGTCACCAGTCTTCCTGTGTAGGGAGGTCTTGGAAATCCACTAATGGGACTTTAGCCAGTGTCCAGTCTATAAAGAGGAAAGTTTGCTCATGCTTCAAAAAGGGAAGCCTGGTCTAGGAGGACCTGACTTTATCCTCGAGTAGATAGAACTGGTAAATGAAAAGCCAAAATGAGCCAGGGGCTCCCCCCCACCAAAGAAAACCCCTGAGGACCAGATCCTGAATTGACCTTGAGAAAACAAAAACCTCGGTTAATCTGGGCTAACTGTGTGGCCTTAAATGTCCAAAAGGAAAGTATAACAAGAAATAAATAAATAGTAAGGCCTGAGAAATTGTACTTCAGGTATAAAACTTGAGATCTTAGTAAAAAGACAAAAAGTTAAAAAAAAAAAAAAA
>VZQC01008552.1:990313-1023817 GCA_009823505.1 Rhizomys pruinosus | reverse complement strand
GACTGCATCAAAGAACTGACTGAAACAGTGAACTTCTGCTCAAAACAGTCAACTTCCCCATAGAAAATATTGAGAAAGACTAAGAGATGGAAAGCATGTTTGGCAGAATGCATGAGCTCTGGCAGGGTGGGGGAATGAGCGGGAACACGGGTCTAGATTTGTTAAAAATAAATAAATAAATAAATTTATGTGAAAAAAAATAAATAAAAATAAAAAACTAAACTAAAGTTTGATGGTGAGTCCTGGTTAAGGGATGGCAGGGGCAGCCAAAAGCATCATTGGTGTTCATTTTTGGAACAAGGGACAAGGTGGTTGGGACGGCTATATTCTGTTAT
This sequence comes from Rhizomys pruinosus, assembly GCA_009823505.1. Taxonomy (NCBI): domain Eukaryota; kingdom Metazoa; phylum Chordata; class Mammalia; order Rodentia; family Spalacidae; genus Rhizomys; species Rhizomys pruinosus. Next base: position 1,023,482 of record VZQC01008552.1, on the reverse strand, counting down.
GAGCTTTGAAAACTATCTTTTGAAAATGTTAGAAAGAGTTAAAATTTCTTAAAATCTAGAAATCCCCTTCATATCATTTTTTCCTCTAGCCAAGACAAAACATATGAATTAACCTTTAGGTGGTTCATAGGTCAGATAGCTTTTTTTTTAGTTCTTCTCTGATATTGATCAGACTATTTTAGTATGCTAAATAGCCCCTCTGACTCACCTGGAAATGTGGTAAGATTTATGACCTCAGATTTCTAGATGTTTCTGGCTCCCATGAAGGATTTGTGGGTGCTTTATATGTGTCTTCAAACTTCCCAACTTCTGACAGCTGTTAGAGGCGGGAGAGACTGCCCCTTCAACACCAGAGGGTGGACTTAGTGCTTTGTTAACACTGTTGGGATATGAACTAGTTATAAAAGCTTATTTTAGGATGAGAGTTCTGATCTGCAGCAAGTCTCTCAGTACACCTCAAAACAGAATTCTTTCATAGAGTACTGGTGCTGGGAGGATGGGTTTGACTTGACTTTGTCCCTTGTTAGCTTACTCAGCTTTGGACAAATTAGTTTACATCAGGATGAAAGGAAGGACGGAGAGAAGAGGTTACTTAAAGAGATAAAGACAAGGGGTTGGAGAGATGGCTCAGCAGTTAAGAACACTGGCTGTTCTTGCAGAAGATCCAGGTTTGAATCCTAGCACCTATGTGGCAGCTAACAATTATCCATAAGTGCAGTTCCAGGGATCGGATGCCCCATTTTGTCCTCCATGGGCATTGCCAGACATGGGTGCACTTACATACATCCAGGCAAGACATGCATACACATGAAATAAAAATAATAAATAAAAAATTTAAAAAGATCAGGACAAAACTGGAGTGATAGCTCAGTGGTTAAGAGCACATGATTATTTTTAAATTTATGCAAACAAGTATTTAAATAGGCTTTATTTTTTATTTTTTATTTTATTTATTTTTTATGCATATGAATGTACTGTCTGCATGTAGGTTTGTGCACCTGGTCAGAAGACGGTGTCGGATTGCCCCGAAACTGAAGTTAAAGACGGTTCTCAGCCACCATGTGGGTTCTGGGGATCGAACCCTGGTCCTCTGCAAGAGCAGTCAGTGCTCTTAACCACTAGGCCATCTCTCTAGCCTAAATAAGGTTTCTTTTATTTTAAAAATATTTATTTGGAGGCTGGGTGTGGTGGTGCACACCTTTAATCCCAGCACTCGGGAGGCAGAGGCAGGTGAATCTCTGTGAGTTCAAGGCAACCCTGGTTTACATAGTGAGTTCACGGTCAGCTGTGGCTACAGGGAGACCCTGTCTCATATATATTTGGGGGTTGCAGAGAGAGCTTAGCAGTTAAGAGCACTGGCTGCTCTTCTAGAGAATCCAGGTTCGATTCCCAGTCCCCACATGGTAGCTAACAACCCTTTCTAAGTCTAGTTTCAGGGGATCTGATGCTCTCTTCTGATCTCTGTGGGCTTTGCACGACACAGATCCACCTACATGCATGTAGGGAAACACTCATAGACATACATTAAAACTAAAATATTTAACATTTATTTTATTTTATCTTATTTATGTGTGTGCATGCATGTGTCTGTGTGGGTATCTGTAGAGTCCAGAAAAGGGCATAGGATTTTCTGGAGCTACAATTACAGACATTCGTGAGTCACCTGATATGGGTACTAGGATTTAAACTTTTTTATTTCTTCTCCGCTCTTTATCTGAACTAAGACTAACACTATCATGCATGAACAGCAAGTGCTCTTAACCACTGAGCCATCTCCCCAGCCCCTAAATAAGTGTTTAAATACATTACATAACGTTAGAACTGGAAGGGAAAGGAAACAAAAAACCAGTTTGTTCCTTCCTGTGGTCCTGGGCATCTGCTGCTAGTGAGCTGCAAGGTGCTAGGACATCTGCTTGCCACCAGAGCCCTGTTTTTTAACCAGATATATCCTAGTTAAGGGACATGCAGTGCAACCTAATATCAGCTAAACTTCTAACAAGGGAACAAATGCCATGAAGCTGTCAGCCATCAGTCGTGTAGCTAGCTGGAGAGCTTGCAGCTCACTAGCAGCAGATGCCCGGGAGGGAAGTGGCCCTTTCTGGTCTGTTGGCCTTCCTTGTCAGGTTAGACCCCGGAGGGGAAGGGGTGGGGGAGCTCTTTTTACCACTAGAGACTTCCGCTTACCGCAAGTGCTGTTGTAGCCTTACTCCGGTCTCTCCAGGGTCACGTGGGTTGTTCAAGCGATGGCATTCTCCTAGGGCAAGGAGACTTGGCAGAGGAAGACCCAAGGAACTTCTGGCCAGACATAGCCTTCTGTGGGCCTCTGATTTTGGTTGAAACATCGGTTTTGCTTTGTTTCCGGCAATACACTGCCAGGCGCCTACTGCTCCGCTCCACCTCTGTTTAAATGGGGGACTTCAAGACTAGCTAGCATGGCTCTTTTCAGTTTATTGCAAGAAGGAATTACACTAATCAGAGTTAAAAGCTGACCTCAAATGGTTACACTGTATAAGCTATGAGGTTTTTAAACTGTGATAAGGGACAGAAGGGAAATTCAACTCATTGTGAGGAAATCCTCACTTAAGCTTTGGAGAGCCACAAGCACTTAAAACCCAAGAACATTCAGCAGATCCACCGTCCTTAGTCTCTGTCAGGAACTGGCAGATATTCTAGTGCTGGTCACCCTGTAGCTGAATTACTTCTCCATGTTCTGGGTGTTTAATTACAGTACCACTGCGGGGGAATTTCTTCTTAAACAACTTTACTAGTATTTTTTATTTTATTTATTTATTTATTTATTTATTTATTTATTTATTTATTGGTCTTTTCGAGACAGGGTCTCCCTGTAGCCCCAGCTGTCCTGGAACTCACTCTGTAGTCCAGGCTGGCCTTGAACTCACAAAGATCCGAATGCCTCTGCCTCCCAAGTTCTAGGATTAAAGGCGTGCGCCACCACACCCGGCTTTATTTTGTATTTTTGAGGCAGGGTCTCCCTTTAGTCCCAGCTGGCCTGGAGCTCGCTCTGTAGACCAGGCTGGCCTTGAACTCACAGAGATCCACCTGTCTCTACCTCCAGAGTGCTGGGATTAAAGGTGTGCGCCACCACACCCAGCTACTACTTTCTTTGTATCCTAATGGTCAGGGATCCCTTGGACAGAGGTAAGGGTCTTTCTGCCATTTCTCTGTTGAATTCTATGGACAACATCCTCAGTGCCCACAGGAAAGAGGTCATCACCCTTGCCTGCATCTGCAAAGGGGTGGAAAGAGTGAAGATTCTGGATAGTGGACATCTGATAGGATTCCTTTTCTTAGTGGAAAAGGCCTGTGGAAGAAGGAGAAGGTGAGTGGGCGAGGGGGAGCCACAGAGCACTGGGAAGCTTGAAAGGGAGGCAGCTGAATCCTCAGCAGTAGCTCAGTGACTAGAGCCACGATTGCTGTTCTTGCAGATGACCCAAGTTCAGTTCCCAGCACCCACATCTGACAGCTCACAACTGCCTGTAACTCTAGCTCCAGGGGATCTGTCGACCTCTTCTGGCCTCTGTGGGGACCTGCATAAACACACATACACATAAATAAAAGGAAAATAAATCTAAAAAAAAATAAAAGAAAGAGGAAAAGACTTTGGAAAGCAGAATGCATGGAGCAAATGTCTTTAAAATTCTAGGGAAAATGACATTCAATCTGAGATCTTTACTCAGAGAATAGTCAACCAAGTATAAAAGCGGAATGAAGTCTTTTTAAGTATGTAAAGAGTAAGTGAGGGGCTGGAGAGATAGCCTAGCATTTAAGAGTACCGACTGCTCTTGCAGAGGACCCAGGTTCGATCCCCAGCACCTACGTCGCAGCTGAGAACCGTCCGTAACTCCAATTCCAGGAGAACTCCAGTTCCAGGGGAATCCGACACCCTCATCTGACCTCCGAGGCATTGCATGACATGGGTGCACAAACCTGCATGCAGACAGTACATTCATACACATAGAAAATAAATAAATAAAATTAAAAAAAGACTAAGTGAGACCACCTCCTGGGTATCCTCCCACAGGAGCTGCTACAGCTGCAGCTTCATCTCCTTTTTAATTAGCCAAATGAGGACCGTAACAATTACCATTTCTTAGAATTTTAGCAAAGATTAAATGGGGCTGTGTAGACAGCATACTTAAGTGATGGCCAACACATTAGTTATAATTACTGTTCTTTAATGTTGATTGTATACAAACTGCACTTATGTATGATCAGAAGTGTCCTGAAGATAATGTAACACACACAAAAAAACAATTCAGAGAGTTGTTTTTAATAGACTGGCATTTAGATGTACATTGTGTAGTTTAACTTCTATATGATTCAAGTGGAATAATCAAACCAAAGTGACGTGGTCAGTAAGTGAATTCAATGTAATATGTGAGGTTTAGGTGGGGTTTGCTTTTTTGCCTACAGATATCCAACTATTCCAGCATCATTTGTACCTTTAAAAAAATCACCTGGGTCATGCCGGGCGTGGTGGCGCACACTTTTAATCCTAGCACTTGGGAGGCAGAGGCAGGCGGATCTTTGTGAGTTCAAGGCCAGCCTGGTCTACAGAGCGAGTTCCAGGACAGCTGGGGCTACATGGAGTCCCTGTCTCAAAAAGACCAAAAAAAAAAAATCACCTGGGGGGGTTGATATGACAGCTCCATGTGTCAAATTGCTTGCAATCATGTCTGATGATCTGAATTCGATCCATGGAACACACATAGTGGAAGGAGAGAACAGATGCTCCTAAGTTGTCCTCTGACCTCTGCATGCACACTGTGGCACATGTGCTCCCACACATAAACAGACTAATAAAGAAATAAACAGATACATACCTGTAACAGGGGCTGGAGCAATGGCTCAGTGGTTAAGAATACTGGGTGCTTTTGCAGAGGACCTGGGTTTGGTTTCTCACACCCACACGGTGGTGGTCAACAGGTATTTGTAACTCCAGTTCCAGGGAATCCAAGAATCCAATGGCCTCTTTTCTAACATCTTGGAGCAATATGCACATGTAGTGTGCCTACAATACACACAGGCAAAACACTCAAATAACACAAAATAAAAATAGAGCCAGGCATGGTGACACATACCTTTAATCCCAGCATTTGGGATTAAAGGTATGTGTCACACATGAGATTGAATCCAGCCTGGTCTACTTAGTGAGTTCCGGGTCATCTGGGGCTACAGAAAAACCCTGTCTCAAAGAAACAAAATAATAAATAAATATAATAAAAATCAGGTTTGGGGGTGCACTGTGGAGCCGGTTTTAGTTGGCGAAGTGCTTACTGAAGAAACAGTGAGGGCAGTCCATCCCCAGCACCAAAGTAGAAAGCCAGATGTGGTGGCATGGCAGACATGGAGGGAGGGTCCCTGGATCACTGGCCCAGCAGTCTAGCAGAATGGATGAGCCCCAGGTCTCAGAGAGAGGCCCTCTGTCAGAAAACAAGGTGGATGGCTTCTAAGCAAGAACATCCGAGGTTGACCTCAGGCCTCCACACACATGGGCACACATGTATACCTACATGCATACAAACCAGCACACAATATAAATAAATAAAAGTTTAAAGTCAGCTGGGAATATTTATGTGGTTCTGTTCCTCAGTTATCTGTCCTATTAGCTAGTCTAGATCTAACACATCAGATTAGTGAGTCTGTTGTACCATTAATGCCTAATAATTTGGTTATTATAGTTCTATAGTAAGTCCTTAAGTCAAGTGGTATTTAAGGGACTGGAGAGATGATTCAGTGGTTAAGAGCTCTGGCTACTTTTGCAGAAAACTTAGGTTTGTTTCCTAGCGCCCATATGATGGCTAACAACCATCCATAACTCCAGTTTCAGAGACTCCAGTGTTTATCTGACTCTGGGCATTGCACGCAGTTGGGGCACTTACATACAGGCAGGTAAAACACTCATACGTAGGGCTGGGCATGGTAGTGCATGCCTTTCATCCCAGCACTCAGGAGGCAGAGGCGGGCGGATCTCTGTGAGTCTGTGAGTTCAAGGCCAGCCTGATCTACGGAGCAAGTTCCAAGCCCACTGGGGCAACAGGGAGACCCTGTCTCAAAAACAACCCCCCTCAAAAAACCCCAAAACTAAAAACACTCATATACATAAAATAAAAATAAATCCAAGAGTTTTAAGAAGTGTTATTTTGTTTTCTTTATTATCTATTTTCTTTTAATTTAATTTTGTCTTTTTGAGACAGTGTTTCCCTGTAGCCCCAGCTGGCCTGGAACTCACAGAGATCTGCCTGCCTCTGCCTCCTGAGTTCTGGGATTAAAGTGTGTGCCACCAAGCCTGACCTTTTCATTTTATTTTATGTTTTTAATTGTATGTGCACATGAATGCACACAGGTGAGTGCAATCCCCATGGAGGCTAGAAGAGCGCTTTGGACCTGGAGTTACAGGTCATTGTGGGATGCCTGACATGAATGCAGGGAGCTGAACTCAGGTCCCCTGCAGGAGCAGTATATACTCTTAATCACCGAACCATCTCCAGCCCCTTTATTTTTATTCATTTGTGTGTGTGTGTGTGTGTGTGTGTGTGTGTGTGTGTGTGGCCAAAGAGGGCAGAAGAGAGCATTTGATCCCCTGGAGCTGGAGTTACAGGTGGTTGTGTACCACCTGATGTGGGTGCTGGGACTTGAACTTGGGTCCTCTGCAAAAGCAATAAATTCTCTTAACTATTGACCCATCTCACCACTCCCCATATTGTCCGTTTTCTTCTTTTAGAATTATCTTATTTATAGGGGCTGGAGAGATGGCTCAGCAACTAAAAGCATTAGATATTCTTGCAGAAGACCTAGGTTCGAATCCCAGCACCCACAATGCAGATAACAACTGCCTGTGATTCCAGTTCCAGGGAATTCATTGCTTTTTTTTCCAGCTCCTCCAAGCATTGCATGACAGGGATGTACTTACATACATACAGGCAATACATGCATTCCCATAAAATAAAAATAATAAATAAAAAATGAGAATTATCCTCATCATTTCTAATTGCTTTGTCTACCCATATAAAATAAAGGATAACATATGCATAAGCTTTATTAAAAGACTGAAAAGCATTCCCTCCTGTATTCTGGAAGGGTTTTCTTAGTATTGGTATTAAATCTTTTTCTAAGCATTTGGTAGGATGCCCCAGTGAAACCACCAGGATAGGTAAGTTTCTTAACTGAGAATTTGAGACTGTAAATTTAATTTAATTAGGGGAGGGTCTAGTCGTGACCACTGGTGGTGACCACAGCCGCCTGTGTGGCCCAGTGGCTCCACCTCGGCCATGATGATCCATGGTTCCCAGAGCAGCCACCAAGACTTCCTCAGGCCCTGAGGGCCGATGACTTCTAAGACCCACGTCATGAAGTCAGCGGATATGGACAAGTTAGCTGATGAACTGCTATGCCATCTCATCCTGAAATTATGTTTAGAGACAATTTTTTTTTTGTCTTTTTGAGACAGTCTCTTCCTTTAGTCCCAGCTGGGCTGGAACTCACTCTGTAGACCAGGCTGGCCTTGAAGTCACAGAGATCCACCTGCCTCTGCCTCCCAGTGCTGGGATTAAAGGCGTTCTCCACCACGCCCGGCACTAAAGATGGTTCTTAGCTGCCATGTGGGTGCTGGGAATTGAACCTGGGTCCTCTGCAAGAGCAGTCGGTGCTCTTAACTGCTGAGCCATCTCTCCAGCCTCCTAGAGACAATGTTTTAAGGCTCCAGCATGACTCTGGCTTTGGAACTGAGTTCAGTGCTACAGATGCTCTAAGCTGTGTAAACTACCAAGGACTGCTTAAAGTAGCTTGTGCTGAAGAGTGGCAGGAAAGTAGGACAGAAGGTGAACACTCCAAAGAAGTTATTAAACCATATGATTGGACCTACACAACAGATTATAAAAGAACGTTACTTGGAGAATCTCTTAAGTTAAAGGTTGTACCTACTACAGATCACATAGATATAGAGAAATTGAAAGCCAGAGGACAGATTAAAACTGTATGATCATGGAGTTTCCAGCCTGAGTGAGAAAATTAGAGTAATGCCTTCCAGTTTTCTTTTTTTCTGCTGTGCAGTTTTTCTTGAGAATTGATGGGGTGCTTATGAGAATGTATGACACAAGGCTCTACCATGAAGCCAATGAGACCTACATGTTACTAGAATATACATCATGGAAAAGCAAATTGCTAATTTAATGCAGTTTCCACCTTCCCTCGTCATGGAACCTAATGAAATATCACAGTATTTACCAATCAAGGAGGAAGTTCGTGAGAAGCTAGTATTTCCAGAAAGAATTGGTCCTAATCGTGGAGACTCACAAGAGAGTTCACCTGTGCAGTAGAAAGTGGTACAACATCTTCTTGCTGTGAAACTGACTGGACACCTTGGCCATTTGTAGGGGGGTATTTTTATTATGAAAGTTAATTTTGGGGGGGGCTGGAGAGGTGGCCTAGTGGTTAAGAGCTCCGACTGCTCTTGCAGAATCCCCAGCACCCACATGGCAGCTGAGAACCATCTTTAACTCCAGTTCCAGGGGAATCTGACACCCTCTTCTGACCTCCACGGCATTGCACAACACAGGTGCACCAACCTACATGCAGACAGTACATTCATACACATAAAAAAATTTTTTTTAATTAATTTTCTAAAAAAAGAAAAATTAAAAAAAGAAAATTAATTTTCTTGCTTATGTGCAGATTTTCTGTGCAGATTTTCTGTAGCCTTAAATAAAAATAAAAATAAAACATTGTTGGCAGGCAGCTTCCATTTGCCTGCTATTGTACTGTCTGTCTTCAAATTCACACTCCAGGTTACATGTTCTGGAGGTATGTTTGGACTTCTGAGTAAGCAGCCACAGTGGTGTGTGTGTCTCCTGAGCAGTGGACGTGATCCGCATGCATCGTGAAGTAGTGCCTTCTACTGTGAAGAGGTTAATTTGTAAATAACCACTGAATCCCAATGTACGTGGCTCCTGGGAGTCTTGATCCTGCATGTTGATGTACTGCACACGCTCTTTGCTTTGGGATTTCTGTCATTTAATCACACTTCTAGAGACTTGTGACTTTTCACTTAGGAAACTAATGTTGTAAGACTATTCATTACTTGGAGTTTCTGGGCAATATCATATCGTGTGTGTGTTTTATGCACACATGTATTTTTTTTTTGTCTTTTTGAGACAGGGTTTCCCTTTAGTCCCAGCTGGCCTGGAGCTCACTATGTAGACCAGGCTGGCCTTGAACTCACAGAGATCCACTTGCCTCTGCCTCCCGAGTGCTGGGATTAAAGATGTGTGCCACCACACCAGATGTTCACACATGTGTTTTGTTTTGTTTTGTTTGGTTTGGTCTTTTCGAGACAGGGTCTCCCCGTAGCCCCAGCTGAACTGGAACACACTCTGTAGACCAGGCTGGCCTTGAACTCACAGAGATCCGCCTGCCTCTGCCTCCCAAGTGCTAGGATTAAAGGCGAGTGCCACCACGCCCGTTAACACATGTATTTTTAAAACTTGTTAACTTACATGTCTTGGTCCCTGAGTAGTGTTAGATTACTTGTTTTGATAATTCATTGTTAAAAATTGTGGAGATTTGCTGGGCGTGGTGGTGCACACCTTTAATCCCAGCACTGAGGAGGCAGAGGCAGGCGGATCTCTCTGAGTTCAAGGCCAGCCTGGTCTACATAGTGAGTTCCAGGACAGTTGGGACTACAGGGAAACCCTGTCTCAAAAAGTCCAGAAAAAAAAATTGAGGAGATTTAAAAGAAGTGACTTTTTTGTTGTTTAATAGAAGATAAAGAAGGTCGGAGATGGATAGGGTGTGTGTATTGGTGAAAAGTTATCAGTTTATTTCTGTGTGGAATATCAAGAAAATGTGTATTTGGCCATTGCTAAATCATTTTATATTTATTTGTTCTGAATGTCTTTTGTAAGAGAAGAATAAATGATAGGCAATTATGGATCCATTAAAAAATTTAATTTGATTAAAGACTGTAGGGTTTGGGGAGCTGGAGAGATGGCTTAGTGGGTAAGAACACTTGCTGCTCTTTCGGGGGACCTAAGTTTGGTTCCCAGCAGTCACATCAAGCAGGTCACTGTAATTCCAGCTCCAGGGGATCTGTCATCTTTGGCTTATACAGACATTCACATAGACACTAACACAGACACACACATAGATATAAGTAAAAAGTTGGGGGGTGCTGGCTGGATGGGTCAGTGGTTAGGAGCACTGGCTGCTCTTGCAGAGGATACAGGTTTGATTCCCAGCACTTACATGGTGGCTGACAGCCACCTGTGACTGCAGTTCTAGGGGAGCTGGCACCCTCTTCTGACCTCCACAGGCATTGCACGACACAGGTGCACTTGTATGCATTCAGGCAATACACTCATACACATAAAATGGAAATAATAGCATGCTTTTAAAAAAAATTTATTTTTTGTATGTGTATGAATGTACTGTCTGCATGTAGGTTGGTGCACCTGTGTCATGCAATACCACGGAGGTCAGAAGAGGGTGTTGGACTCTCCTGGAATTGGAGTTAAAGACGGTTCTCAGCCACCATGTGGGTGCTGGGGATCGAACCCGGGTCCTCTGCAAGAGCAGTCGGTGCTCTTAACCGCTAGGCCATCTCTCCAGCCCCAATAATAAAATGCTTTTTAAAAAGTTGTCGGGGGAAGCCGGGCGTGGTGGCGCACGCCTTTAATCCTAGCACTTGGGAGGCAGAGACAGGCAGATCTTTGTGAGTTCAAGGCCAGCCTGGTCTACAAGGTGAGTCCCAGGACAGCTGGGGCTACAGGGAGACCCTGTCTCTAAAAGACCAAAAAAAAAAAAGTTGTTGGGGGGCTGGAGAGATGGCCTAGAGGTTAAGAGGGCCGACCGCTCTTACAGAGGACCCGGGTTCAATCCCCAGCACCCACATGGTGGCTGAGAACCATCCAAAACTCCAATTCCAGGAGAACTCCAGTTCCAGGGGAATCCGACACCCTCTTCTGACCTCTGCAGCATTGCACAACACAGGTGTACAAACCTGCATACAGACAGTACATTTATACACATACAGAAATAAATAAAATTAAAAAAAAATTTTTTTTAATTAAAAAGTTGTCGGGGTTGGAACTTGCATGCTATGGCACTGACCTGCTAGCAAGATATACCCACTGGTGTAACAGTGGTACAACAGTTATGGGGGTAACCAACCATTTTATGCTCAATATAGGGTCTGCTCCATAGGAGAGAATTCATGCCTGGTACTCTAAATCTTGTTAAAAGCCCATGAGTATGGAGATATTAGCCTTAGGGTATGGTTTAATTTGCTTTCTGTTGCTGTGATAAAACATTCTGATCAAAAGCAACTTGGGGAATAAAGGGTTTATTCCATTCTATACTTTCAGGTGACACTGAGGGACATCATGGAAGAAACCAAGGCAGGAACCTAGAAGCAGGAATTGAAATAGAGACCATGGAGGAACGCTGCTCACTGGCTTGCTCCCCTGGCTTGCTCAGCTACTTTTCTTATATACCCCAGGCCCACCTGCCCAGGGATGTCACTGCTCTCAGTGGGTTGGGTCCTCTTACATAAATTAACAATTAAGAAAATGCCCCACAAACATGTCCACAGGCCAGTCTTATGGAGGAAATTCCTCAAATGAGGTTCCTTCTTCTCAAGTCTCTGTAGTTTGTGTCAAGTTGACAGAAAACTAACTAGCACAGGGGAATGTGCTGTTGTTTTGCTAAATTATCATTTTGTGAAAGCATTCTTAACTGCCAAACCATCTTTCCAGCCCCTATTTTATTTATTTTCTTCTTTTAAAATTATTTTGCCGCCAGGCATGTGGCACACCTGTTTAATCCCAGCACTTGGGAGGCAGAGGCAGGCAGATCTTTGTGAGTTCAAGGCTAGTCTGGTCTACAGAGTGAGTTCCAGGACAGCTGGGGCTACAAGGAGACCCTGTCTCAAAAAGACCAAAAAAAAAAAAAATACTTTGCCAGGCATAGTGGCACACACCTTTAATCCCAGCACTTGAGAGTCAGAGGCAGGTGGATCTCTGTGAGTTCAAGGCCAGCCCAGCCTACATAGCAAGTTCCAGGACAGCTTGGGCTACAGAGAGACCCTGTCTCAAAAGTCCACAATAAATAAGTAAACAAACAAAAGAAGGCAATGGGGGTGTAAAATGATTAACATTATACATGTATACAGTTATCAAAAAGAATTTAACGAAAAAGATTCTATTATAAGACGTAACTTTGAAATAACCAGAAGTAGTCAAGCATACTGACTCATGCCTATAATCCCAGCATTTGGGAGGCAGGGGCAGGAGAACTGCTACAAGTTGGAAGCCAGTTTCATGCCTGGGCTACAGAGTGAGTCCCTGTTTCAAAAAGTGAAAACAGGGGCTGGAGAGATGGCCTAGCGGTTAAGAGCGCCGACCGCTCTTACAGAGGACCCGGGTTCGATCCCCAGCACCCACATGGCGGCCGAGAACTGTCTGAAACTCCAATTCCAGGAGAACTCCAGTTCCAGAGAAATCTGACACCCTCTTCTGACCTCCTTCTGACCTCCACAGCATTGCACGACACGGGTGCACAAACTTGCATGGAGACAGTACATTCATACACATACAGAAATAAATAAAATTAATAAAAAAAATTTTTTTTAAGTGAAAACAGGCTAGGTACATGTCTTTAATCCCAGAACTTGGGAGGTAGAGGCAGATGGATCTCTGTAAGTTCAAGGCCAGCCAGAGCTACATAGTGAGATCATGTCTCAAACAAACCAAAACTAAACAAATGAATAGAAGAAAACAAGAAGAAAAATGCATATGCATCCACAGGACCCTGATAATTCAAGACCCCAATAACAAGAACTGATAAAAGGAATTGCATCCTATTAAAAGATTCTTCACAACGAAGGAAACAATTCCCTGCTATCTCGATTGCAACTTAGGTTTCATCCTCCCAGCTTCGTGCATTGGCTTCTCAGGGGCTCCCTACAAGGAATATGACCCAGCTCCATATTAGCTGGCCTTCCAGGCTTTCCAAACAATTCTGGATGCAGGGACAGAAGAGATGGATTAATGTTCAAGACCACTTGTTGCTCTTCCAGGAGATCAGGGTTTGGTTCCAGCACCCACATCCAGTTGCTCACAACCACCTGTAACTCAAGGTTCAGAGGATCCAATACCCACTTCTGGCCTTTGAGGGGACCTACATAATCTCCTTTAAAACAAAGCCTTTGTGGTGGTTTGAATGAGAAGTGTCGCCCTAGAAGCACTTGGTTCCAGTTAGTAGCTCCATCTGCAGAAGTGTAGGAACTGTGGCTTTGCTGGAGGAAGTACATCGCTTCGGGTGGGCTCTCAGAGTCCACAGCCTTGCCTCATTGGCAGTTCTGTTCTCTCTGCTTTGTGTTTGCTGTTGAAGATGTGAGCTCTCAGCTTTGGGCCCCTGCCACCAGGCTACCGTGCTTCCCAACTCTGACAGACTCAGCTGGAACCATAAACCCAATGAAACTCTGATGTATGGTCCTGCTCATGGTATTTTATCATAGCCATGGAAAAGTCACACATCTTTGTCCACAAATTTAAATGATCTCCTTTTCTGGACAAACCAAACATTTTCTAATTTTTTTTCTACTCCACTGTTTGCACTTGATTTTCTCACTGTAATGTGGTTAAAAGAAGCTAACAGTAGAGGGCTGAAGAGATGGCTCAGTGGTTAAGAGCACTGGCTTCTCTTACAAGAGGACCCAGGTATGGTTCCCAGGACCCGCATGGTGGCTAACAACCCTCTCTAACTCCAGTTCCATGGGATCCAACACCCTCTTCTGGCCTCTGCAGGCATTGCACACATGGGTATATTTACACACATAGACAAAACACTCATACACATAAAATAAATAAATACATACATACATAAGTTAAAATGTTTAAAGAAGCTAACAATAACCATACGATAGCCTGAATGTTCCAGTGTCTTGAAATTTCCTTCATCAAATTAAGAACAACACTACTTTGAACTCACCTTCACTTAGATTTTTTTCAAGAGAAATTCTTGGCCAACATGTAACCTGAGACTTAATCAAAAGAAGGAAGAGCCGAGCCGCAGCAACTTTGGCTTTCTGCCTCCTGGCTATAGGCGCACTCGTGATCAGGTGGCTCCCGCTCTAGCCACTGTGCTCCCCACTGTCTTTGCTGCTTTTCCTGTTGCTGTGATAAAATACCCTGTCAAAAGCAACTTAAGGGAGAGAGGCTGATTGTGGCTCATAGTCCCTAGCTGTAGTCTATCAACGTAAGGAAGTCAAAGCTGCGGGAGTTTGAAGCAGTTGGTCACATCACATCCATAATCAAGATCAGAGAGCAATGAATGCTCATTGATGCTCAGCTCCCAGGCTCTCTCTGCACAGTCCAGGAGCTCAGCCAGGGAATGATGCCTGCCATGGTGGACAGGTCATCCCACTTCAATTAATGCAATCAAGAGAATTCCCCTCAGGCTTGCCCAGGGGCCTACTTGCCCAGGTGATTGCAAATCCTGGGAAGCTGACAATTAACACCAACCATCACACACACCATGATGGATTGCACCCTCATGGAGCACACCTTAAAACCGTGATCCAAAATAACCCTTCCTTCTGTCCTTCCATTGCTTTTCTTGGGTATTTTGTCACAGCAAGGAGAAAAATAACTAAACCTAGAGAATTTATCTGGTTTCCCACACAGAGGCATGATGTATGATCATGTCAGGAGGGTTGTGTATCTTAGGAGCTGGTGTGTGGGTGCAGATTTGGAGCGGGCAGAGAGTGGCTTTAGGTCAGCGTGGGGGAGAAATACAGCCAGCAGGAAGTGCGGGCTTCCCTGAATCAGTGTCTCTCTCTTTTTTTTTTTTTTTTTCTGTGTGTGCTGTGGTGTGTGTGTGTGTGTGTGTTGTGTGTGTGTGTGGTGGATGGGGGTGCCCTTCCTTTGTTCTCTGGAGCATTCCTCTTCCCTAGACCCCTACCTGGAGATTCTGCCCTCACCATTGCAGATAAAAGCCGTGGAATATAAAAAAAGAAGTTAGAATTAGAAAAGAAAGGCAACCCTCTGGAATCTACAAACAAACCACAACGTGGATGCCCTTGGACACATGGTTTCACTTGACTCCTTCAGGCCATGTACATGGGGTGGGTTGGTTCTTCCCCCTGCAAATGGTGCTAACAAGCATAACTGGGGGCAAGCTGCCGGGCAACCCTGCAGGCCTCTTGCAAGGTGGGAGGCACTTGAGCCCCAGTCCTCCACGGAAAAGCCAACTCTGTGTCCCAGCGGTTGGCCTCTCCCTCAAGGAGCTGCAGGCGGAGTGGCCCCATGCATAATTCCAAAGTTTCCCTCCCTCCCCACACTGCCATTCCTCCGGGCCTCTTACCTTATTCTTTCTCTCTACCTCATCCTGGGCCTCATTGGGTCTCTCCCAGGCCCGTATTTCACAATCCGTTGACTCAGTCACAGCCTAGGGTTCTCTTCCAAAGTAGGTCTGCTCCCCTTTGGGATTCTTACAGTTGAACTATGAGCGGCGTTATGAAGCCACAGACAAGAACACCATGGTAGAGGCAGGCACAGATTCCTGAGGGTCAAGCCCACCTGGTAATACAGAGGAGTTCTCAGGCCAGTTGGGGCAAACAGGCCGAGACCCTGGGGTTTGTCTCTTCAAAAAAAGAACCAAAGACCAAAACCTGTCTCAAAAAGACCCCCCCCAAAAAAAATGTTTTTAAATTGAGGCTAGAGAGATGGTTTAACTCTTACTGACGCATGCACTGGCTGCCCTTGAAGATGACTGGGTTTGAATCCCAGCAGATGACATCTCCCGCGACGGCAGCTAACAGTCATAAGCCTCCACTGTTGGCCAAGACGCAGGTCCAGGGGCGCTATTGTCCTGACTCTGGTGCGGTGGGCAATTCCACATTCACACTACTACATTCGACCTCAGGCGTGCTTTAACTTACAGTACACTTGCCTGAGGCGTAGACCTCTCTTCATACACATCTCAAACGTTTAAATAGGAAGATTTCTATTTTTTTGGTCTTTTGAGACAGGGTCTCCCTGTAGCCGGCTGTCCTGGAACTCACTCTGTAACCAGGCTAGCCTTGAAGTCACAAAATCCAATGCCTCGCCTTAACTCACTGAGCCATCTCTCCCAGCCCCACCTTACTTTATTTGTTGTTGTTTGTTTGTTATTCTTGTTTTGGTTTTGTTGTTGGTTTCGTTTGTTTTTTTGTCCTTCAAGACAGGGTCTCTCCTGTAGCCGCCATAGATGGCCTGAACTCACTCTGTAGAACAGGCGTAGACTTGAACTCACAGGATCTTAACCTATCCTTGCCCTAATCCCATGGATCTATCTCTCTCACCTCCTCCTGCTTGCTTTTTTTGTGTTTTGTTTGTTGTATGTTTTGTTTTTGTTTTTGTTTTTGTTTTTCNGTCTTTTCAAGACAGGGTCTCCCTGTAGCCCCAGCTGTCCTGGAACTCACTCTGTAAACCAGGCTGGCCTTGCGCCTTGCTTTTTAAGACAGGGTCTCTTCCTGAACCTGGAGCTCATCAGTAGGACTAGACTACTTGGCCAATGACCTCCAGGGATCTACCTGTCTCTGCCTCCCTGAGGGTGGGGTTACAGATAGAGAATCAGCTGCTATGCCAGGTGTTCATGTGCGTGTGAGGGATTAGAGCTCAACTCTTCATGCTTGTATGGCAGACTAAACCATCTCCCGCGTCTTGATGTTACTTTTTTTTTTTTTTTTTTTTGGTCTTTTTTGAGACAGGTTTTTTTTTAGACAGGACTAAACTCCCTTTAGTCCCAGCTGGCCTGGAGCTAGCTATATAGACCAGGCTGACCTTGAACTCACAGAGATCCACCTGCCTCTGCCTCCTGAGTGCTGGGTTTAAAGGCGTGCACCACCATACCCGGCTGATTTATTTTTTTAATTCCTCTATGATCCCAGAAATAGATAAGATTGAGAAACCTTGGTTTAGAATGTTAAGAACCATATTTGTTATTTCTTTGTGGAAGATAAATGTGGCTAAGGAGTTAATATCTGCATGAACACAGCCCTCTAATCCTCCATAGATGCACTGAAAAACATCAATAGCTTAGTTCTATTCTCCACCTACAGCTCTGCACCTCATATCACAAGATACCTCTTGATAAAAGCATCCTTCCACCCTAACCACCATCCGGCTGCGGATGCCACACTGTACTGATACAAAGGCCAGAAGAGGTCCCAGTGAAGGCAATGTGGCTTCTTTAAAGTATCTGTGCAGAAGGAAGGGGGGGAGGCATGTGTGTGAGCTGCATGGACATCTCTACAGTGTGATGGGGAGCCTGGTGGACACAGGCTTGAAATACCCAATGACAATAAGAAGAAACATCTCTTAGGAAGACCAATCACTCTGAGCATTTCTCTATTGTTATCAATATTAGTGCATATTAATTGCATAAAATAATGGGGTCCCCCAAATTCTATTCCTCTTTCCTAATAGCCTTTCTTCACTCTTTTTAGTTTCTACCTATGACAAAAATATACCATACATGTAGTTTTATGTCTTAATTGGTTTAGTGTGATGTTCTCCAGTTCTACCCATGTTCTTCCAAATGAGAAAGTTTCATTCTTCTATCTGGCAGAATACTATTCCTAATCTGATTTAGCCAAAGTCTTGGAGTCAAGGAGAGGCAGGAGTGTGGTTTCAAATACAAATAAAGGAACTTCACTGTCTGTAGTTAATGCCCCCTGGACTGAGTGCTAGACCGAAAAGACAAAATCCTGAAAAACATGTTGCCGAGACAATAGGTGAAATCAGAAAGTGGATTTTCTGTATAATATTATTGTGCTGGTGTCAAATTTCTTTTTGTATATGTTTAATATTTTTATTAATTATTTGAGAATTTCTTACAAGGTATTTTTATCACATTCAATCTCCTCTCCTTTCCTGACTCCTCCCAGATCCACCTCCCAGAATTTCTTTTTAAAAATCATTTATTTATTTATTTATTTATTTTTGTCTTTTTGAGACAGGGTCTCCCTTTAGTCCCAGCTGACCTGGAGCTCACTATGTAGACCAGGCGGGCCTTGAACTCACAGAGATCTGCCTGCCTCTGCCTCCCAAGTGCTAGGATTAAAGGCGTGCACCACCACGCCTGGCTTTATTTTTTTATTTTATTTTTAATGTATGTGTATATGTGTCTGTATGTGTGCACACATAAATGCAGTACCCACAGAGCTCAGACAAGGATGTTTGGCCCCTGGATGTAGAGTTATAGTTTTTAGCCACCGTGTGGGTATTGGGACCCAGACCCAAGTCTTCTCCAAGAGCAGCTAGTGCTTTTAACCACCGAGCCATCTATCCAGCCCCTGCCTTTTATTATTTGTTATTTCTCCTGAAACTCTTGTGATAAAAAGTGCCCTGGTGGCTCAGTTACTTAAAGGCTAACTATATAGTTTTGTCCTTTAACCCTGTCTAGCTATAAGAGTACTGATGAGAATATATCAGTCAAGTAATACGTGTTTGCATCCCTGGAAAAAAGAATGTTTGTAGTTCACTTTGTCAATTTGACACAACCATGTTAGTGATGGACAGGAGGCACAAGAAGTTTGACAACCCCATCAAGATTCCCAACACTGCCTCCTGCACCACCAAATGGCTTAGGCTGCTGGCCAAGGTCACCCATGACAATGTCAGCATCATCAAGGGATGTGGGAGACAAAGAGTGCCTGAAGTGACAGGCTGAAGAGAAATGGCGCTTAGTCTGTAGCCATGGCGTTTGGTCCGTAGCCAAAAGGCGCTGGCTGAAGAACACAGTGCTCATGCTTCAGTAACTTTTAAGATGATATATGTTACCTTGTCAACTTCATGAACATAGTATCTTACATAAGAAATTGTATCTATAGATGCAAAACTTATCTATTGATTGGTCCACTACTATTATATAATCTGTCTGCTGATTGGCTTACTACTGGTATATTCTTGGTTTCTAAGCTGTTGTTGTGAGTAGCATTAGTGGTTAGTAGCGTTAGTAATTGCATGCAATCATTAGTAGCATTAGGAATTATAAAAGTTAAAAAGAAAATGGTATCATTAAAAGAAACTACAAAGAACAAGTAGACTGAATGATTAATTCCAGGTCCGCCTCCGATGATTCTCGCTGCTGGACGGTGCAAAGGGACTCTTGACCAAAGTCCATCCCCTCCCTGAAGACTGTGGATGGCCCCTGCTACAAACTGTGTGGTGGCTATGGGGCTGCACAGAACATCATCCCTGCACCCAAGGTGCTGCCAAGGCCATGGGCAAGGTCATCCTGGAGCTCATTAACATAGCTTGCTGCACACCCAGCCCCCAGCATGTCTGTCCTGGGTCTGACCTGCTGCCTGCTGAAAGCTGTCAAATATGCTGACGTAAACACGGACGTGAAGACAGCATCAGGAGGTCCCTTAAAATGTTGGACTCAAACTGCCACACCCACAAAAGAAACCCACGAGGGGCCACAGATTAATACGAAATTTATTTAATTTGCTGGTGCACCAGAACCCAATTAAAAGAAAACTGACACATCAAGGGAGCCTATTGTTGATGTGTCAGGGATGCAACCCATTCCACGCAGGGATAAGCTCAACCTCAACTGTCTGTTACAGAGAACTTTTAAAGACAAAAACCACAAACTAGAGGAATTTGATGACATCATACGTACACAATTGCCTGGCTATAGAAACACAATGCAAGCAGTGGTGACCTTTAAGCTGATTGGTTGTGTTTAGCAGCGTAAAGCCCCTTGGAGAGAAAGGGCTTCTAGGGGGTGAGAAGCACTCCTACAGGGCTGGGAAAGTTCATCCTGACCTCAGGTAGCTCTGGGAACTAGGAACTCAGGATCGGACTGTATTCTTGTGGTTAAAGTAGTCATGGGAATCAGGCTTGCTTCAAATAGATTAACTTTTTATGACCTGGTCCTAACAAAAAGGCATCTGGATTACACCGAGGACCAGTTTGTCTCCTATGACTTTAACAGCATCACCCACTTTTTCACCTCCAGTGTTAAGGCTGGAATTGTCCTGAACAACCATTTTTGTCAAGTTAGCTTCTTGGTATGACAGTGGATTTGTCTATACTGGACAGAGTTGTGGGTATTGTGGTCCATTCCAGCAAGAACCTGAGGACTATAAAGGTCTTCAGCTTCTGTAGAGACTGCCCTAACTCAGCCCATCAAAACGTAGAGCATCTTCCCTTCTCAGTGGTTCATTCAGACCCAGTAAAAAACAGACACCACACGCTACCAGTAAAGTCCACTAAGCCTCACCCCACATGCGGTATATGTTTCTTGCAAAAGCAAATAAAATATAGATATCATGCCATTAACCACATTTTTCCTTGTTCAACCTTCAAGCAGTTTGTGGTTATATTTTGATGATACAGAATTCCTGTGTACAGTAGGCTAAATTCTGCTATTGCAGCTTTAAAAAAGTGTATTTTATAACACTTGGGAGGCAGAGGCATGTGGATCTCTGTGTGTTCAAGGCCAGCCTGTAAGTTTCTGGGGCTACAGGGAGATGCTGTCTCAAAAAAAACAATATATATGTATATATTATTTTTATCTTTTTATGTGTATGAACATAATGCCCATATGTATGTAAGTGCACCTATGTCATGCTATGTCCACAGAGGTCAGAAGAGGCCATAGAATCCCCTGGAACTGGATTTATAGACAGTTGTTAGCTGCCATGTGGATGATGGAAACTAAGCCCAATCCTCTATAAGTGCAGGCAGTGTTCTAACTACTGAGCCATCTCTCAAGCCCCAAGTGTTATTGTAATATATGTATTACAATATAACATATTGTAATATATGTGTGAAATTAAATTATCTATGCCAAAGATTTTTCTGAAAAGTTTATCTTAAAAATTTTTTAAATTTATTTTTTTATGTGTATTAGTGTACCGTCTGAATGTAGGTTGGTGCACCCGTGTCATGCAATGCCACAGAGGTCAGATGAGGGTGTCAGATTCCCCTGGAACTGGAGTTAAAGACTCTAAAGGTTCTTAGCCGCCATGTGGGTGCTGGGAATCGAACCTGGGTCCTCTGCAAGAGCAGTTGGCACTCTTAACTGCTGAGCCATCTCTCCAGCCCCCTGAAAAGTTTATTTTAATATTAGTAGCATATAAACTTTATTTCTATTTATTTTTTCCTTTGTATAATCTTTTGCTAAATACAGGTTTCTGCCTAAAAATTTTGGCAAGCAAATGCTTTTTTATCTTATAATCACTCTGTCAGATGTGATATGGGTTGAAGTTTTTTTATTTGTTTGTTTTGTTTTTAATATGGAACACTTCACGAATTTGTGTGTCATCCTTGTGCAGGGGCCATGCTAATCTTCTCTGTATCGTTCCAATTTTAGTATATGTGCTGCCGAAGCGAGCACTGAAGTTTTTTTTTAATGATTTAAAAATTTCATTTATTGAGGGGCTGGGGAGATGGCTCAGCTGTTAAGAGAATTGGCTTTCAGTTAAGAGAATTGGTTTTCAGATAACAGGGGATTGGTTCCCAGCACCCACATGGCGGTTCACATCCATCCAGTAACTCCAGTTCCAAGGGATATGATGTCTTCTTCTGACCTCTATGGGCATTGCAGACACGTGGCACATTTGCATATTTGCAGGTAAAACACCTATACACGTAAAATAATGTGATTAAAATAAAATACATTTATCTGTTGTGTTTGTGTGTATGCATACATGTGTTTTTTGGGGTGCATGTAGAAGACAGAAGAGGGTGTGAGGTACTCTTATCATTCTCCCTCTATTCCTTCAAGGCAGGGTCTCTTTCTAAATCTGGGCTTGTGTTTTCTTGACTAGGCTAGAAGCCAGCAAGTCCCATTAAGCCTTCTGCTGTGTTCCTCAGGAGCTGTGGTTAAAAGCATTTGTGGGAACACCTGGCTTGGTACATTGCTGCGGGGTTCTGAGCTAAAGTCCTCATCATTTCGTAGTAAGCACTTTTAAGCACTGAACCATCTCTCTCACCCTTGGCAGAAGTTTTGTAATCATGGTTTTGGGATAGTCAGTTGTGTGTGAGAGGCCTCTCTCTACACTCCCCTGGCTTTACTTTTTTGGTAGGGTTGGCACAAGCCACTCCATTTTGATTCTGAGAATGTCCATGGGAAGAAATCCTAAAAGATTTTCCTTAATATTGTCTAGAACTCCTCTTTGTGGGAGTCAAAGAATGCCTGAAGTGACAGGCTGAAGAGAAATGGCGCTTGGTCTGTAGCCAAAAGGTGGTGGCTGAAGAACACAGTGCGCATGCTTCAGTAAATTTTTTTTATTTTTATTTTTTATCTTTATGTGTATGAATGTACTGTCTGCATGCAGGTTTGTGCACCCATGTAATGCAATGCCCTGGAGGTCAGAAGGCGGTGTCAGATTCCCCTGGAACTGGAGTTAGAGATGGTTCTCAGCTGCCATGTGGGTGCTGGGGATCGAACCTGGGTCCTCTGCAAAAGCAGTCAGCACTCTTAACCTGTAGGCCATCTCTCCAGCCCTGTAACTTTTTTTAAAATTCTTTTAAAAAAATTTTTATTTTATTTTATTTATTTTTGTATGTATATGAGTGTACTGTCTGCATGTAGGTTTGTGCGCCCATGTTGTGCAATGCCGTGGAGGTCAGAGGAGGGTGTTGGTTTCCCCTGGAACTGGAGTTCTCCTGGAATTGGAGTTACAGACGGTTCTCAGCCGCCATGTGGGTGCTGGGGATTGAACCCGAGTCCTCTGCAAGAGCAGTCAGTGCTCTTAACCACTAGGCCATCTCTCCAGCCCCATAACTTTTAAGATGATATGCTATGCATGTTACATAAGGAATGGTATCTATGGATGCATATCTATGGATGCATAATTTATCTACTGATTGACCCACTACTGTTATATAATTTGTCTGCTGATTGGCCCACTACTGTTATAAATGTTCTTGGTTTCTAGGTTGTTGTTGTGTGATTAATTCTGATTAGTCAGATAAACCTGCCAACAGACAATCAGGATGTTGCCAGGAATGATGGCAACTCGGATCCTAGCTGCTAACCCATCTAAAAAAGTTATAAAACCCTTTACTGCTGAAAACTTGTTTTTAGCCATGTGTGTCTCACTACTATTTCTTTTGGCCAAGCAGTAAATGTAAATTATTGGGCTTATATTCCTAATCCTCCTATGTTAGAACCTATGTATTGGGGAGATATGGATTTACTAGTTTATACTACTCCAAAAATTCTCTCTCCACCGTGGAATGATTTTACTTCTTTAAATATTAATGATGGCACTAAATATAATTTTACTCATACCATGGAAAAGATTCCCATTTGTTTAGGCTCTGGTGAATTTTGCTTGTCCTTGGCGTACCAACACTGGTTATTGCCAGGAATAAATATAGCCAGAAGCCGGACACGCTTACGGCGGCTTTCTGCATGGTCTATAAATCAGACATGGGACAATGTTATTAGAGAAATAGAATTGTCATTGCCAAATTGCCCTGATTTTACTTATATTGGATTAAAATATAAGCCATTTATATGGCCTGAATGCTTAGGTAAATTTGGAAAAATTATTAAAAGCTGATGGGTCAATTGGGGACCATATGGGCTCTTTGTTAAAACTTGTTCAGAATGGAATGTTATTACTTATGATTTGTTTAAAACTGTCAAAATGACCGAGGACCTGAAACAAAGTGACACTGTCTATGATAAGCAGCGATTAATGGCTTGGGGTGATGGCGGTATAGCAGACAACTGATTGGCCATTTTGACATCTCCTACTGTGGTGCAGACTCATCTGTGGAAATTGGCTGCAGCTATCAAACCAATACAAATGTTTAATGGAAGTTTTGCTGGGACTTCAGTGTCAGCTGCTACCTATATATTTACAAAATTTAGTAGCACTAATATTACTGCTTGTGTACCTTTACCTTATGTAATTCTTATAGGAACTTTCAGTTTTTCATCTAATATTTCCTGTGTTGAATGTAGACTATTTTCCTGTATTAATACCTCTGTTAGTTTAAATGGTAATGAATCTTTAATGATTTTGCAACAAGATCCTGTAATTTTGGAATTTTTTAAGAAGATTTTAAAGCGTGTTAAGCATATGATAGGAATTGTTGTTGCTGTAATTTTGAGCCTTATTGAAGTTACTACAACTGCTGCTGTATCTGGTATTGCTTTACATACTGCTAGTCAAACTAAGCATTTTGTAGAACAATGGCATCAAGATTCTTATACTATGTGGTCCCATCAAGTTGAAATTCACTCCTGTTTACAAACTGAAATAGATGTATTAAAGCAAATGGTAGGGTGGTTAGGAAAAAAGATGTTGTCATTACAAGAACAATTACATCTTAGATGTGATTGGAACTCAACTATTTTCTTTTTTTTTATTTTTTTATTTTTTTATTTTTTTTAATTTTTTTTTTAATTTTTTTTTTTCTGTATGTGTATGACATGTACTTGTCTGCATGCAAGTTTGTGCACCCGTGACGTGCAATGCCGCGGAGGTCAGAAGAGGGTGTCGGTTATCTGGAACTTGAGTTCTCCTGGAATTGGGAGTTTCAGACGGTTTCTCGGCCGCCATGTGGGTGCTGGGGATCGAACCCGGGTCCTCTGTTAAGAGCGGTCGGCGCTTTAAACCGCTAGGCCATCTCTCCAGCCCTCAACTACTTTCTGTATTCTGAATTACAATACAAGAAACCTTATAGAATGGAAGGAGTTTCAAGCTTATTTACACAGTAATACATCAATGAAGGCAAAAATTAATAAAACTTAAGAGAGAAATTGAGGATACTTTTGCTAAAAGTATGTTTAATGAGGTTGCTGCTACTGTTGCACAAATATTTACTGATAAACTTACAGGACTGGATCCAAAAGGAATGTTACAAAGTATAACTCATACTGCTGGAGGCATGTCTGGAGTTTTAGCCATTGTAATTAGTCTATTTGGATTGTTCTATTTCTCTTGTGTTAAGCCAAATCAAGAAAATCTAAATTTGATCTGGATGAAACTTCTTACATTAAAAACAAAAAAAATAAATGCACGGCCATGTTTATTCGCAGCTCTCTTCACAATAGCAAGGAGCTGGAACCAACCCAAATGCCCCTCAACTGATGAGTGGATAGAGAAAATGTGTACATCTACACAATGGAGTCTCTATGCAGCAGTGAAGAAAGATGACATCACGAGCTTTGCAGGAAAAATGCTGGAGCTAGAGGACATCATGATGAGTGAAGTAAACAGTCCCAGAAAAACACATAACGACCGAATGTATCCCTCAACTCTGGATGCTAGTGCCAATTACCTAGTTGTATTCTCGTTGTAGGGCCCCCTGAGCTTTTGTCCAAGCAGTTGGTGCATGTAATGCATATTGGAAACAAACAACAACAACAACAAAACAACAACAAAACAGAAAGGACTGCATCAAAGAACCTGAACTGAAACAGTAAACTTCTGCTCACAAACAGTCAACTCCGTCATGGAGAATTTTGAGAAAACTGAGAAAGAGATGAAAAGCATGTTTGGCAGGATGCATGAGCTCTGGTGGGGAGGGGGGATGGGGGGAACACGGGTCTAGATTTGTTAAAAAAAATAAAAATAAATTATGTGAAAAAAATAAATTAAATAAAAAAAGAAAAAAAGAAAAAAAAGAAAAAAATTTACTAAGTAATTAATATTTATTACTGTGTATATGTATCAATGAACAGTTACCTTAAACACACTATCATAATGTATAAATTTTGAGATGCCCTTGTAAGGCTTAGAGCAGTTTTTAAGCAATCAATTCCCTATAAAAGTTTAGAGATGTTTTACATAGGCTTGGCAAAGATATGGACCCCAACAAAACTGTTTGTTCACTCTTTAGAAGCCTTAGTGGCCAAATGTCCCCACTTATAAAAATGTATCTAAAGCCAGAACTAAATTGCACTGGAGCAGAAGTAATCATTCTTTAAAATTAACCTATATTTTAAGGACCCAGATTATAATTTATCTGTTCTATCTTACATGACAACTGACTTATAAGTCAATTTGATAACAAGTAAATTAGTATTAATTTTAATAATTAATACTTAATACATGGGCATTAAGCTTGAGTCTACACATTTAAAAAGTCCCACAAAATAAATATTGTGGTTAGTCACAATGTCATGAAAAACTAGTTTCAAAAAAAATAAAATAAAATAAAAACAAAGAAAGGGAAAACTTGTGAAAACACAGACATGGCTTAAGGTGCAGGCTCTATCTGAG
The DNA here is from genome assembly GCA_009823505.1 of Rhizomys pruinosus. Classification (NCBI taxonomy): domain Eukaryota; kingdom Metazoa; phylum Chordata; class Mammalia; order Rodentia; family Spalacidae; genus Rhizomys; species Rhizomys pruinosus. The sequence continues at coordinate 997,222 of VZQC01008552.1, read as the reverse complement.
GTCATTTTGAATGTAGCTATGAGAAACAGAATGCTTGGCAAACCAAGCAGAGCAGAAGGCATACCTCCTGCACTGTTCTCTCTGGTGTTTACCTGCAAGATGGTCTCTGAGATAAGGACGTAGCTCTTAGGCATGTTTTGTTTCCAAGGAAAAATGATTAATAGACTGTACCTCAAGATCTTGTGTATTACTTGGTTTCTTGGATACTGTAATCTCTATCCTAGTAGTCTAAGTACCCATCACTGACCTAAAACAATGGACTAATCAACTATGGACTATACTGAAATTGGAAAAACTATGGACTATACTGAGATTGGAAAAACCATGGACTGGTTGCTCTTACAGCTCAGCTTTATTGCTCTAAAGAATGAAGGAAGTGCTAAAATATGACTCACCCAACTAGATGGTCGGTAGTCAAAGACGGATAAGTCCACATCCTAGACTGATCAACCTAAGACAGGACCCTGATGCTTAGAGTCAGGACTTGGATGATGGGTAAGACAGTCCTGAAATGTAGAGACACCTAAGACAGGCACGGTCTATCTTGAGTGCATGGTAGCCCCATGGCTCACTCCACTATGTAAAACAAAAAGGGGGAACTGTGGGTGTCCAAGAATGCCTGAAGTGACAGGCTGAAGAGAAATGGCACTTGGTCTGTAGCCAAAAGGCGGTGGCTGAAGAACACAGTGCACATGCTTCAGTAACTTTTAAGATGATATGCTATGCATGTTACATAAGGACGCATATCTATGGACGCATAATTTATCTGCTGATTGGCCCACTACTGTTATTTAATCTGTCGGCTGATTGGCCCACTACTGTTATAAATGTTCTTGGTTTCTAGGTTGTTGTTGTTAGTAGTTGTTAGTAGCATTAGTAATAATAGACGTTAAAAGAAAAAAAAAGAAGTTAAAAGGAAATGGTACCATTAAAAGAATCTACAATGAATAAGTTAAACGTGTGATTAATTCCCAGACCGCCTCCAATGATTCGCACCACTGGACGGCGGACTCTTGATATTCTCATGACACAAGTTTTAATACAGGTTCATGAGAGGGGCACCTGGACTATGCTTTAGAGATCTTCCATCCTTGCTCCAGCTCCACTACCAAATTGCAGTGATTGTGTATATGTGTGTGTACATATGTGTGCATATCTTTATGCGTGTGCATGCATGTAGAGGCTGAAGTTTAATGTTGAGTGTCTTCCCTAGTAACCCTCCATCTCATCCTTTGAGGCAGAGTCTCTCCCTGAGTCTAGACCTTGCTGAGATGGCCAGCCCAGGGAGTTCTGTGGATCCTCTTATCTCTGCTTCCTCCGAAGGGTGGGATTGTAGGTGTATGCCACTGTGGTCCACCTTTTACGTGGATTCTGGAGGTCAAAACTCAGGTCCCCATATTGCTCAGCATTACCAACCCATATTCCCCAGCCCTTCTGTGTGATTTTGAGTGATTCATTTCATCTCTGGACTTAGCTATTCAGGAAATGTGTGGGAGCAGAGGGAGGCACTAGCTGGCAGAGGTTATTTTCTTCCCTAACCCTCTATGAGAAGTATCTGTGTAGTGGTAGTCATGAACATTTAAGTTTAAGTAAATCTCATTTTGGGAGAAAGAAGGGCAGGTATGTATTTTATGTTCTACTTCATTCTAAAGTGAAAGACAGTCTTTGCAATCCTTGAGATCCAGTGCAGAGAAATAGGAGACCACTAGTGGGGCCAATCCAGGCTTTTCGGACAAACTCAGTTTCTGGGCAACAGATTGTGGATTTGGAGAGGCCACTAGCTTGCAGGTTATCTATGACTTTTCCTTTAAAATTGAAAAGAAAAGAAAAGCACTTTTAAAGTGGGTGGGAGGACAGCTTGGAGGGATGGCTTAGTGCTTAAGAGTGAATACTGCTTTTCCAGAGGACCAGAGTTCAGTTCCCAGCACTCACACTGGGCAGCTCACAACCACCTGTAACTCCAATTCTAGGCAATCTGACATCTTCCAAGGGCACCTGCATGCACAGGTAAACACAAACACACACACACACACACACACACACACACCACTTTATAATCCATATTTGGTATTTCCCATGGTGTGCTTGGATCCCTGCTGGGGACCCAAGTCCCCCCCCTTCTCATCCTCATTTTTTCTTATCTCTTCCCTTCCCCCCCCCCTTTTTTTTGTCTTTTTGGGACAGGGTCGCCCTGTAGCTCCAGCTGTCCTGGAACTCACTATGTGACCAGGGTGGCCTTGAACTCACATAAATCCACCTGCCTCTGCCTCCCAGGTGTGAGGTTTAAAGGTGTGTGTCCCCATGCCTGGGTTTCCTTTCATTTTTATTGAGACAAGGTTTCATGTCTTAATAGGCTGGTCTTAATCTTGCTGGATAGCAAAGGATGACCTTGATTTCCCAAGATCTGGGGTTATAGGCATGCAGGTCCCATACATCTCACAAGGCCTCTCTCTCTTTGGTTGTGCTGCAAATGCCATAGGGTGAAAAATCTCTCACCCCCAAGTTCCTGATCACTATAAGTTAAACTTGTTACTTATTTGGAAAAGGGCCTTTGAAAGTGTGATCCAGGCTTAGCGATTAAGAGCACCGACTGCTTTTGCAGAGGACCCGGGTTCGACTCCCAGCACCCACATGGCAGCTAAGAACAGTCTTTAATTCCAGTTCCAGGGGAATATGACACCCTCTTCTGATCTCCGAGGCATTGCACGACACGGGTGCACGTACCTACTTGCAGACAATACATTCATACACATTAAAAAAAAAAGTGTGATCCAATCAATGTTTTTGAGATGAAAAGATTATTGCAGATTATCTGCTTGGGCCCCAAATGCAGTCACTGTGTCTATAAATGAGAGGCAGGGGGAGATTAGCTACAGACACACTGAAGAGATTTGAAGATAGAGACCACAATGTGGGGGATGAGGCCTCAAGCCCTAGGTTGCCGGACAGCCACCTGAAAGAGGCAGGGAAGGACTATCTCCAGGGAAGGCTGTCCTGGTGGGCAGCAGCTATCTGCTCTCTAGAGCTGTAGGAGAACAAGTGTCATTTGAAGCTGTTGGCCATTGATCACAGTTCCTACTTGAGGCATATATGCAGGGCAAAGGCAGATAGGTAACTGGTCCTGCTGGGCTGAGGATGGGAATACAGCTCTCCAGAGACAGCTCTCCTCATCCTCATGCCATTGCTGATGAGGTGGTTTCCATCATTGTGACAAGAATCAGCAATACCTGTGGGCCCCAAGTTCACAGTCAGCTCATCGTTGATCTTTGCTTATCTCAGACTACACTATCTTAAATGGGCTGGGGCTTCCCCAAGCTGGCTCAAAACCCTAGTGTTGTTGGTGAGGTCAATGATCTCTGTATGAATTCAGGTGCCAGCACATCTCTAAGAGATAAACTCATTAGTCAGAAGGGATTCCATTCAGGGGTCATAAAATAAAAGCTAAGAGAAAATACACAGGCATCTGCAACAGCTTCTAAAGTGTAACAGGAAGATTAGGGAGATGGCTAAGCCTTGCAAACAGGAGGCTCTGAGTTCGATCCCCAGAACCCATGATAAAAACAAGAAAACAGGCATAGTGGCACATGCTCATAATCCCAGCTCTTACGGAGGTGAAGACAGGTGGATTCCTGGGGCTCAGTGGGAAGTTAGCATCTTTGGCCCTTGATGTCCAGGTAGGACACTGTCTTCTGTGCTAATTGCTCTTCCCCTGCTGGGCTGGTCTTCAAGGAGAAAAATGAAACCATGTGTTCAAAGTTCACACTCGGCTCCTGAAAAGCCCAGAATTGTCACTATATGGAAGAAAGCACAGGAGATTAACAAACATGCTATATTTTTGTTTCTTTTTCTCATCTAACATTGTGGCCTTCCAATGATGGCTCAGATCCCACTGAGAATAAATAGCAGCCTAAAAGTGGGCATAGTGGCATACATCTATGATTCCAGCTATTTGGGGGAGACTGGGGTTGGGGATTGCCTATTTACTTACTTTAATATCTTTATTCGTTATTTTTTTATTTGATATGTATGAATGCATTGCCTGCATGTGTGTAAGTGCACTCGTGTTGTATGAGGTCAGAAAAGGGCGTTGGATTCCTCTGGAACTGAAGTTAGAGACAGCTGCCATGTAGGTGCTGGGAATTGAACCTGGGTCCTCTCAAGAGCAGCCAGTGCTCTTAACTGAGGAGCTGTCTCTACAGCACCCCCCTCTTCTTTTTCTATTATTATCTGTTTGTTTATTCGATGTGGATGAGTGTTTTGTCTGTATGGAAGTGTATCATGTGCATGCAATGCCTCTAGGGATCAGAAGAGGGCATCAGATTCCCTGGAAATGGAGTCATGTATGGTTGTGAGCCCCTTTGGGTACTAAACTGAACCCAGGTCCTGTAAGAGCAACGAGTTCTTAACCATTAAGTCATTTTTCCAGCTCTACAAATTTTTGTTTTAATGTGTGTGTAAACGCATTCATGTGCACGTAGTGTGTCCACGTGACAGCCAGAAATCAACATCAAGTCTCTTAGTCACTCTCCACCTTAGTTTCTTCCAGGCAGTCTCTCACCAAAGCTGAAGCTTGCCAAACTAGACTAACTCGTCACCAAGCTCCAGGGAAAGTCCTATCTCTGCCCCATCAGAGCTGGGATTATAGGCACAAGCCACCATACCTGGCCTTTGCAGCTTGGGGCATGGGGATCCAATTTGGGTCCTCATGTTTGCGTGACACTTTACTGACCAAGCTATCTCTCAGTCCTGTGTTGTTGTTGTTGTTGTTGTTGTTGTTTTTCCAAGTTTGTAAATATTTTCCATAAAGTCTGGATCATGAATGATATGCCTGGATCATGAATGATATGGCATTGTAGTTTTGTGGGGCGCTCTTCCTTTCCTTCCTGTATTTGGGATTATCACTTTAGGGGTTTTCACATTCCTGGATTGTATCTTTTTTTTTTTCTTTTGAGACAGGGTCTCCCTTTAGTCCCAGCTGGCCTGGAGCTCGCTATGTAGACCAGGGTGGCCTTGAACTCACAGAGATCGCCTGCCTCTGCCTACCGAGTGCTGGGATTAAAGGTGTGTGTCACCATGCCCTGCCTAAAATAGTTCTTATCCACTATGTGGGTGCTGGGAATCGAACCCAGGTCTTCTGCAAGAGTAATCAGTGCTCTTAACCACTGAGCCATCTCTCCAGCCCCCCCTGGATTGTATTTTAATGCATTGTTTTTGAACAAATTCTGTCCTAAATCACTGGGTTCTGAGGAATGGGGATGGTGTCTGCTTGTCTCTGTTCTGGGTTTAGGGTAAAAGGACAAGTGAGTCATTTGAGGAGAATAACGAGACACTGACCCCAGGCAAGCTGAATGCCAGCATTCTGGAGGCTGAGACTGGAGGCAGTGCAAACCCCACTTCAAGAAACTGATAGCCTGGGGATGCAAGTCCCTTAGAGGTAGGTGATTCCTCCACTCTTCAGACTGGTAGGTGATTTTTTTTTTCCATCCTTCAGGTTGGCTGAAGCAAGTCACATGACTTAAACCCAGAGACGCAGACTAGTAAATGTATAAGGGGACACACACAGATGGGAAGGACTCAGCAGCAGTGGAGGACTCAGCAAGAAGGATCAGCTCAGGTACCTGCTGACAAGTATCCTGGGGAAGAAGGGCGCAAGTGGCAGTGGGCAGTGGGTGGGGGCACTTTTATCTCCCTAGACAGAGGTCAAGAAAAGGCCAGTGTTTCAGAGATCTTTAAGAAGTCTTGCTTGTAGCCTGGGTGTGGTGGTGCACGCCTTTAACCCCAGCCCTCGGGATGTAGGTGGATCTCTGTGAGACTGAGGCCAGCCTTTCTATGTAATGAATTTTTTTTTTTTTTTTGGTCTTTTTGAGACAGGATAGCCCCAGCTGTCCTGGAACTCACTCTGTAGACCAGGCTGGCCTTGAACTCACAAGATCCGCCTGCCTCTGCCTCCTGAGTGCTAGGATTAAAGGCATGTGCCACCACTCCCGGCCCATGAATTTCATGTGGGGCCACAAACTGTGTGTGTCTTAGTGGCTGAGGGAGCAGCCACACGTGGCCTTTTGTCTGCAGGACACGGGGGTGGGGGTGGGGCGTGAAAACTCTTCTAAGAGTGAAAATTTAGATAAGAAAAAAATCTCTCAGGTCAGTCTTTCAGTGAAGTTTTATTGTGGAGAGGGGTTCTGGGATTGAACCCAGGGCCCTTATGCAAGCTAAGCACATGTTCTACCTATCACTAAGCTACACCCAGGCCCCACGATTTTTAAATTAATTCTTTATTATTTTGCTTATTTTGTATCCGTTCACATGTGTGTGCATGCATATATGTGTGAGTGTGTACGTGTGTCTGTGTGAGTGTGTGTAGATCAGAGGTCAATCTTGAATATTCTTCCTCAGGCATCAGCCACCTTGTTTCTTGAGACAGGGTCTCTCATTGACTTTGGGCTTGACAATTAGGCTCTGCTGCCTGGTAGTGAACCCCAGGGATCTGCCTGTCTCTGTCTTCCTGGCACTGGGATTATAAGCAGATATCACCATATCTGGGTTTTGTTTTGTCTTTTTGAGACAGGGTCACCCTGTAGCCCCAGATGTCCTGGAACTCACCATGTAGAGTAGGCTGGCCTTGAACTCCCAGAGATCTGTCTGCCTCTAACTCCCCGAGTGCTGAGATTAAAAGTGTGTGCCACCTGTTTTGTTTTTTTTTAATGTAGCTTTTGAGGGATTAAACTCAGGTTTCTATGCTTGTATAATAAGTACCTTATTGACTGAGCTATCTCTCTAACCCTGATGTCTTTTGTACATAATTGTATTGTACTTTTATTAGGTTTATTTCTAGTAAAATGGTGTTCTTCATTTTTAGTCTAATTAGGATCATTTTTTTCTATTGCTTTTTTTTTTTTTTTTTTTTTTTTT
>VZQC01008552.1:938568-989956 GCA_009823505.1 Rhizomys pruinosus | reverse complement strand
ATAAATAAATAAATAAATAAATAAATAAATAACAAAACAAAACAAAACAAAAAACCAGTAAAATAACTTCTGGGGGTTAGGAAAGCAGCAGAAAGAATGAAGTAAATTATAAATATATAATGTATCTAAAGCAAAATACAAAATGAGAAACTTAATTTATGCAAGTTAGAAGTGAATACAAAATATTGTATATTGTTTATAGATACATATAAACAGAGAGAGAAAAGAGAGCAAGAGAGAGGCCAAGTAAGGAGGCACACAACTGTAATTCTTTTTTTTTTTTTTTTAGCTTTTTGAGATAGGGTCTCCCTTTAGTCCCAACTGGCCTGGAGCTCACTATGTAGACCAGGCTGGCCTTGAACTCACAGAGATCTGCCTGCCTCTGCCTCCTGAGTGCCGGGATTAAAGGCATGAGCCACCATGCCAGGCTACAACTGTAATTCTAACACTTGGGAAGCTGAGGCAAGGAGGGTTCTGGCTTTGAGGCTAGCCTGGGCTCCATAGCAAGTTCCAAACCAGTTTGAGCAACCAAGTGAAATCAAGGGCTGGGAGGACGAAGTTGGGTGGTAGAGCACTTGACTCACATAGTCAACACCCTTGAGTTTGATCTTGAGCTCTGACTCTGTGTGTGTGTGTGTGTGTGTGTGTGTGTGTGTGTGTGTGTGTTGAGAGAGTGTTGGGCTACATAGCAAGTGAGACCCTGTAGGACTAAAGCCAGGGCTAAGGGATGTAACTTGGTTGTAGAGCACTTGCTTAATATCCATACCGAGAGTTTGATCCTGATCCCCGGCATTAAGGGGTGGGGTGGGATTAAGGGCTTGCGTGTGCAAGCCTTGCAGGGGAGCAGTCTTTAGCATGTCTTGTGTGCTTCTCTAACCAGGCCCTCCCACCTCATGGATTACACTCTGGAGCCCAACGTCACAATGACTGACTACTATCCTGACATTCTCACCGTGCCCTGTGACACTGAACTCATCCTCAGAGACGGCACCTTGTATCTTGCCATCCTCTACTGCATCCTGTTCATACTGGGTCTTCTGGGAAACAGCCTGGTGATCCTGGTGCTTGTAGCCTGCAAGAAGCTGAGGAGCATCACAGACATCTACCTTTTGAACCTGGCCATTTCTGACCTGCTCTTTGTTTTCTCGTTCCCCTTTCAAACTCACTATCTGCTAGACCAGTGGGTGTTTGGGACTGCCATGTGCAAGCTGGTCTCTGGCTTTTATTACATAGGCTTCTTTAGTAGCATGTTTTTTATCACACTCATGAGTGTGGACAGGTACCTGGCCATTGTCCACCCTGTGTATGCTATGCAAGTGAGAACAGTCAGAGTGGGCACAGCCCTGACCCTGGCAGTGTGGCTGATTGCCATCACAGCTGCTCTCCCGTCGCTGATATTTTACCAAGTGGCCTCTGAAGATGGTGTTCTGCAGTGTTTCTCATTTTATGACCAACAGTCTTTGAAGTGGAAGATCTTCACCCACTTTGAAGTAAACGTCCTAGGCCTGCTGCTTCCGTTCACCATCCTTTTGTTCTGCTACATCAGAATCCTACAGCAGCTGCAGGGTTGCCAGAACCACAACAGAAGCCGGGCCATCAAGTTGGTGCTCGTGGTGGTCATTGTGTCTCTACTCTTCTGGGTCCCATTCAACATGGTCCTTTTTCTCACGTCCCTACACGACATGAGCGTCTTGGATGGATGTGCTATGAGCCAGAGGCTGGTTCTGGCCACCCATGTCACAGAAACCATTTCTTTCACTCACTGCTGCCTGAACCCTGTTATCTATGCTTTCATGGGTGAGAAGTTCAAGAAACACCTTGCAGACATATTTCAAAAGACTTGCAGCCACATCTTCTTCTGTATGGGAAGAAAGATGCCTGGGGAGAGGTGGGAGAAACATCTGTCTTCCCAGCAGCGCTCTTCTCGCTCCTCTAGTATGGAGTACATCTTATAAGGAGCGGCGCACACAGCAGCCCTCAGCCTCCATCATTCTTCCTCCTCCCCTCCACCTTCTTCAACTCCTCCCTTTCATTCTCCTCCTCTTACCCCCTCTTCCCTTCCTCTTCCTCTTCTTCCTCTTGCTCTTCCTCCTCCCTCTCCTCTTCCTCCCCCCCCCTTTTCCTACCACTTCTTGTTGTTATTGAGACAGGGTCTCACTATGCAGCCCAGGTTGGCTTTGACTCCAGTCCTCTGCCTTGGCCTCTGGCTTTTTCTGTTGGACTCCAAGGGAAACTCTTAGAACTTTAGTTACAGTTATCTATTTTTATGATATTTAATGAATTTTTACTATTGTAATTCACAACTTTTATATATGTTGCTACTATTTTCTAGGAATATCCTATACGTTCCATTATTGAGCATAGAGTTAACAGTACGGTATTTAAAACACTTATCTTCTCAGTTTTCTGAGTATCTTTATCACTGTATTTTTAGTCTCCTGCTTCCTCTCTTATTGAGATGATCCTATGTTCTCCCTCCATTAGTCTGTTAATTTGGTAAATTACAATGATTGACTTTCTTTTTTTTTAATGTGTGTGAATGTACTGTCTGCATGTAGGTTTGTGCACTCACGTTGTGCAATGCCGTGGAGGTCAGAAGAGGGTGTCGGATTCCCCTGGAACTGGAGTTAAAGATGGTTCTCAGCCACCATGTGGGTGCTGGGTATCGAACCCGGGTCCTCTGCAAGAGCAGTCAGTGCTCTTAACAACTGAACCATCTCTCCAGCCCCACAATGATTGACTTTCTTACCTTAAATCAACCTACATTTTTCCTGGAAAAAAAATAATCTCTTGGTTTTGGTATTTTTGCACCTGTGTTTATAAGAGCTACTGTCCTGTAATTTTCCTTCCTTATAATGGTCTAGCCAGGTTTGGTCTCATAAAATCTATCAAGAAATACTTCCTTCTAAATCTATCCTCTGAAATAATTTGTGCAAAAAAAGACAGTATTTTCTCTTTGAATGTTTGCCATAATTTATTACTGAACCCATTTGGAGTATCTTTGTAGGAAACATTTGAATTATTCGTTCTATTTATTGGACAGAACTATTCAACTTTTCTGCTTTTGCTTGGTTTCCTTGTGAGAAGCTGTGGTTTGTAAGGAAGGCTCCATTCTGTTTAAGTTCACAAACATATGCACTTGTAGCTGCTCATAATACCTTCAAATAATCTTTTTCAGATGAGCTACAAAGTGTCCCTTTCCGGCTCTGATACTGATCATCTGTGGCTTTTGTTTTTTCTCTGTCCCTCTCTCTCTTTTCCTCCCTTGACCAGTTTAATGAGGCTTATCAGTCTGCCCAATCTCTTTGGGGAAGCAGCCTTTGGCCCTGCTCACTTCCTGCCTTCTGTTCATTGCTTTCCCTTTTTATTTTCATCTTACCTGCTTTCATTGGGCTTCATTTTCTATTTTCTATTCGTTTCCTGGAGTGGAATCATCTATTACCTAAATACTCAATTAATGCTACAAAATGTCTTTGAGCACTGTTTTGGGGATACATTTTATACGGTTTACACTTGATTTTAGCCAAAAGGCTGAGCAAAAGTAGTAAACATTTATTCAGTAGCCACTACTACCACCTCAGAGAAGATGTGTGCTCTCATTTCTTTGAAATTTGAGAATTATTTTATGATGCAAGATGTGGTTTAATAAATGTTACATTCGGGGCTGGAGAGATGGCTTAGTGGTTGAGAACACCAACTGCTCTTGCAGAGGACCCTGGTTCGATTCCTAGCACCCACATGGCAGCTAAGAACCCTCTTTAGTGCCGGGCATGGTGGTGCACGCCTTTAATTCCAGCACTCGGGAGGCAGAGGCAGGCGTATCTCTGTGAGTTCAAGGCCAGCCTGGTCTACAGAGTTCCAGGCCATCTGGGGCTACAGGGAGACCCCGTCTCAAAAAAAAAAAAAAGTTACATTCTTGTTGGGTGTGGTGGCACAGGTCTTTAATCCCAGCACTGGAGAGGCAGAGGCAGGTGGATCTTTGTGAATTCAAGGCCACCCTGGTCTACAGAGTGAGTTCCAGGCCAAATGGGGCTACAGGGAGACCCTGTCTCGAAAAGACCAAATAAATAAATGTTACATTCTTACTTGAAAAGAATAGGTGTTGCATTAATTACTTTTCTGTTGTGAAAAAATGTCATGACCAAGGGATGTTTGAGCTTATTGTTCCAGAGGGATCAGAATCTGTCATGGCAGGGAGGTGTGGTGGCAGGAAATGGCCAGAGCAGAAATGGGGGTGCTCACATCTTCAAGCAGGCAGAGGTAACAGAGAGACTGGAAATTGGGCAAGGCTTAATAACTCTCAAGCCTTGCGACGTGCTTCCTCCAGCAAGGCCACACCTCCTAAAGCTTCCTTAAACAGCACCACCAACTAGAGACAAAATATCCAAATACTTGGAGCCCGTGTGGGACATTTGCATTTAAATCATCATAGGTATATTCTGCAATTGGCCAATCATATATTCAATCATGCATTCTGTATCCTTCCTTCTCCTCTTCTTCCCCACCTCTCTTTCTTCTTTCTTGCTATGAACCAATGAAGTTAATGAAGTTTACTTACAGTAGCATGGGTGAAAGGTTATTATGGCACGGACACCTAATCAATGGTACATCACAGAGCTGCCGTGATGCTCATCTGTAACCTGTTAACCCCCTTTGCAGATGTAAAGATTGATTCTTATTCATATAAAAAATAAATATCAGATAGGATCTCTGTGAGTTCAAGGCCACCCTGGTCTACATAGTGAGCTCCAGACCAGCTGGGACTAAAAGGAGACCCTGTCTCAAAAAGACCAAAATAAATAAATAAATAAATAAATAAATAAATAAATAAATAAATAAATAAATAACAGCATTTTGCTAGTTATCAAGCTTGGAGTGACTGGTTTAACTGTTTGATTCTTCCCTTTCCTTGTTAGATGGGAGTAAGAACAAAGCAACCTCTGGGTGAACCAAGTTAGAGTGAAGAGGCTGGGCTCTAGCGCCACCTGTCGCTCGTTGGCTAGTGGTATCACCAGCAGCCTGCAGTAGAAAACCATTGGAGCTCAGTTTTACTGGAATTGTTAAGATTCAGAACCTAGGCTCAGACAGTGTCAACAAGCTAGGCTCAGCGAACTGTCCCCAATACACCAATTAAAAGAGACAAGTCACGTGGTTGGAAAGTTGGCTCAGTGGTTAAGAACAGTGGTTGCTCTTGCAGAGGACCCGAGTTCAGTTCCTCAAACCCATTTCTACTGGCTCACAACCTGTAGTTCTAGCTCCGGGAGATTCCACGCTCTCTTCTGACCTCTGTGGGCACTTGCAGGCACCTGCACATACCCACACACAGAGATGCACATATACACATGCATAATTTTTAACGGGGGGGGGGGAGGCTAGAGACATGTCTCTGTGATTAAGAGTGTTTGCCGTACTTGCAGAGGGCAAGGGATCTGTTTTCAGCGCTAACTGGCGGCTCACAGCTGCTGTAGTCCAACTCAGTGAGATCAAATGCTCTCTTCTGGCCTCCACAGGCACCTGCTTAGTTCCTATCTTCTGGGTGAATGAAGAGCAGGACCCCTCAAAGACAGAGATAAGCACTAGGGAGAAGCGTTCACAACCTGTAATTTAAGGACTAAAGGTGTTCACTCTACTTTGGGTCACTATTAGGTGCCCCAGTGACCCTGGCTTGTAAAATATTTTAAGATTGGGGGCTGGAAAGATGGCTCAGCAGTTAGGAGCACTGATGGCTCTTGCAGAGAACCTGGGTTTGATTCCTGGCACCCACATGGTGGCTAACAACCATCTGTAACTCGAGTTCCAGGGGGATCTGATGCTGTTTTGACCTCCACAGGCACTGCATGACAGTATTATTTATTTTTCTGCATAAATGATAAAAGTTTCCAATTTTCATGACCCTCGGATTTTGCACATCTTTTCCTGTGCCACACACAGCCTTTTGTCTTCTATGTTCAGTTATTTAGCTAATTGTTTTTTGATGTGTTAGCTTGGATATCATTTTCTCTGGATGTCTATGCTGACTTTATCTTCTATAACATTTCAGGTTCTAACTTCTACAATTGTATGTCTCACCAACCCTTGTATATGCAATACTTGCTAAAGTGCAGAACATAAAGTAGTGGTTAACATCTTCTAGGAGAGCCAACTAAGTTTTTTTTTATTCCTTTTTATGCATAGTGGTACATGCCTATAATCCCAGCCCTTGGGTGGTGAAGATCAGGTTTTTAAGCCTGTATAGCCAGGTTAGGTAATATAGCAGATTTGAGGCCAATCTAGGCTACACAAGACCCTGATCCAGCCCTCCCACCCAAAGTTCTTCATTGCTTAACATAGAGTGCTGGAGCTAAGAATGTCTTTGGGGGGGGGCTAGAGAGATGGCCTAGTGGTTAAGAGCACCGACTGCTCTTACAGAGGACCTGGGTTCGATCCCCAGCACCCACATGGCGGCTAAGAACCATCTTTAACTCCAGTTCCAGAAGAATCCGACACCCTCTTCTGACCTCCGCTGCATTACACAACACTGGTGCACAAACCTACATGCAGACAGTATATTCATACACATAAAAAATAATTAACATTAAAAAAAAGGATGTCTTTTGGTTGGGATTTTTATTTTTTGGTCTTTTTGAGACGGGGTTTCCCTGTAGCTCTGGCTGTCCTGGAACTCACTCTGTAGACCAGGCTGGCCTTGAACTCACAGAGATCCACCTGCCTTTGCCTCCCAAGTGCTAGGATTAAAAGCGTGTGTCACGACACCTGGCGTTGGTTGGGATTTTTTTAAACATGGAAAAAAATAAAGAAAAAAAATGAAGAAAGGAAGATTATCTTTGGAGTTTTGAAATGTGAAGTTTGATACTTAATCACCTCCTACCTAGACATATTTTATAGTTTACTTTCATACACCTGTTCCCTCCACGTTTCAAGACCCAACTCAAATCTTAAGTGCTTTGTGAAATTTCTCATGAACAGTCTGAATGTAACCTTTTCCTTTTCATCTTCCACATCAATATTTTCTTGTCCTTTTTTCTTAAGTGAATTAAAAATATTAAGTCTGGAATTAACTGGTCCAACATGATATGAAAGTTCCCTGGTTATCAGGAATCCAAATTTCTTATTTTTGTAGGAACTAGTGATACAGCTTGCTTGATGGAGTACTCACCTTAGCATGCTGAAACCCTCATTCTATTAGGAAAATGGGATATGGTGGTTCATGTTTATAATCCCAGCTCTTAGAAGGTAGAGGCAAGAGGCTCAGAAGTTGAACATCATGATCCCTGACTATATATTGAATTCGAGGCTGTCCTGAATTATATGAGACCTTATCATAGAAAAAGAAGAGAGGGGAGAGGAAGTTTCTCCCTAAGTAACTATGTGTCTCTGTTTCAGTATTACTTGAATCACAAGAGATAATTTGGGGTGGTAAGCATGCCAGTGTATGTTCAAGGCTAAGAAGTATAGATAACTAGGCCAGTAATGCAGGCCTTTAATCCCAGCACTCAGGAGGAAGAGGCAGGTGGATAGCTCTTGTGAATCCCAGGCCAGCCAGGACTACATAGTGAGACCTTATCTCAAAAACAAAAGAAAACAAAACAACAAAAAGTATAGATAACTAATGCTAAGGAATCTTTTTTGTTAAGTGACTGCAAAATGGGATTGAGGGTATAGTGTTTAACATCTGCAAAGTTCCAGCAGCTCTCCACTAAAAAAGCATTGAAATAAATCCAAATATCTGTTGGAAAACTATAAAACATGAATGAATTCCCAAAGAGCCTAGTGAAAAATAAGACATCCTATTTTAATGTTTTTAAAAATCAGTCTACTTAGACTAAATAGTTTTGGCAGAAAATTAAGAAAACTCTATTTTCCCTAAACTATTTATTAGGAAAAATAATTTTGGACAGGAGGAAAAGTTAAAAGCAATATAAAATGGAAATAAATAAGACTGCTTTTTATTTATAAACAGTATGATCCATATACATACAGAAGCAACATTTGTTTTGAGACAAGGTCTCACGAAATAGACCCAGGCTGGCCTCAAACTCAGAGATCTGCCTGCCTCTGCCTGCCGAGTGCTAGATGAGGGCATGTGCCACCACACATGGTAATACAAAAAATCTTAATCTATGTACCCACAAGACTCATCTTACCGCAGAGATGCATGCACAGCCATGTTTATTTCAGCTCTCTTCACAATAGCAAGAAGCTGGAACCAACCCAAGTGCCCCTCAACTAATGAGTGGATAGAGAAAATGTGGTACATCTACACAATGGAGTTCTATGCAGCGGTAAAGAAAGATGACATCACGAGTTTTGCAGGTAAATGGCTGGAGCTAGAAGATATCATGCTGAGTGAAGTAACACAGTGGATGCTAGCACCAATTACCTAATCATATGGCAAACTGAGCAACGTCAATGTGATCTGAAAACAACTGTGCTCTTATATTGTGAATCCCTTAAAATACATATAAAAAAAGAAACAGGAAAAAAATCTTTTAAAAAGCTGTCAGAATAAGTGACATTAGTAACACTGTAGGCAAGATCAGTGTGCAAAAATCTATTATATGTCTAAATACTAGCAATAAACAATGAAATGTGTTTGTATGTATGTGTTTCTGATGTACATATGTGTGCAAGTACATATAGAAGCCAGAAGCTGAGTGTCTGTCTGTTTTTAAAATAAATTAGATTTTATTATTTTTATTTTTATTTTTATTTTATTTATTTATTTATTTTTTTGGTCTTTTTGAGACAGGGTCTCCCTGTAGCCCCAGCTGTCCTGGAACTCACTCTGTAGACCAAGCTGGCCTTGAACTCACAAAGATCCGCCTGCCTCTGCCTCCCAAGTGCTAGGATTAAAGGCGATTTTTATTTTATATGTATTTTATTTTATATGTATGAGTATTTGGCCTGCATATATGTAAGTGTACCCATGTTGTGCAGTGCCCATAGAGAACAGAAGAGGGCGCTGAATCCCCCAGAACTGGAGTTACAAATGGTTGTCAGTTGCCATGTGGGTAATGGAAACTAAACCTGGGTCCTCTGCAAGAGCAGCCAGTGCTCTCACCACTGATACAGCTCTCCAGCCCCTAAATTGTATTTCTTGATCACTCTCTCATCTTTCTTCCCTTTTTATTCTTTTTTTTTCTCTCCCCATCTTTATTTTTTGAAACAGAGTCTATCACTGAACTAGGAGCTCAGTCAATTCAGCTAGGCTAGGTAGTCAGTGACCTCCAGGAGCCTGCCTGTCTCTACCCGCCCCCCCAAATGCTGGGTTAGAGATGTGTGTGCCACTCATCTTTTTTGTGGGCGATGGGAATCCCAGTTCAGGTCCTTAGGTTTGCATGGCAGCACTTTACTGACTAGCTATCTCCCGACCCTGACATGAGATTTTTAAAAAAATATTTACAGTAGCATAAAAAAATTATAGTGAGGGATAAATGTAAGAAAATATAAGGCCTAGAGTTCACTATTAAACATTGCTGAGAGAAATTAAAGAACTAGTAAGCTGGGTGTGGTGGCTCACACCTTTAATCCCAGCACTTGGAAGGCAGAGGCAGGCAGATCTCTGAGTTCAAGGCCGGCCCGTTCTACAAAGTAAGTTTCAGGCCATCTAAGGCTACAGGGAGGCCCTGTCTCAAAAAGACCTAAAGAAGAAAATAATGTGTCTGTGTATCTGTATAGGTATGTGTGTGATTGCCCTGAAGCTGGAGTTCAGTCTGTTGTGACACTACCTGATATGGGTGCTGGGAACAAAACTCTAGTCTTAACAAAAAAGGGCCAAAAAAAAAAAAAAAAGAAAAAGGATAAATGAAAAGTCTTAAATTCACAAGTTGAAGTAGTTATCATTTCTCCCAGTGTGATCTACAGATGCAAAGAAATCCTGATTAACATCCCAGCAAGCTTTTCTATAAAACTTGATGACCTGGGTCTAAAATTCATGTGGAAACCCAAAAGATTTAGGATTATTGAAGCAATTTTTATACTTTACCCCCAACAAAGAAAAGCATTACTGCCTTGTTTCCACAGCTTGTTATAAAACCTCAGGGCTGTAGAGATGGCCTAAAGGTTAAGAGCACCCACTGCTCTTGCAGAGGACCCGGGTTCGATCCCCAGCACCCACATGGCGGCTGAGAACCGTCTTTAACTCCAGTTCCAGGGGAATCCGACACCCTCTTCTGACCTCTGAGGCACTGCACGACACGGGTGCACAAACCTACATGCAGACAGTACATTCGTACACATAAAAAATTTTAAAAAATGGAAAAAAAACTTATTAGTCAAGATGTGATATTGCCATAGAAATAGATCAGTAGAATGGATCTAGAAACAGTTGAAAATATATATGAGCTGGGCATGGTGGTGCACGCCTTTAATCCTAGCACTTGGGAGGCAGAGTCAGGCGGGTCTTTGTGAGTTCAAGGCCAGCCTGGTCTACAGAGTGAGTTCCAGGACAGCTGGGGCTACAGGGAGACCCTGTCTCGAAAAAGACACACACACACACACACACACACACACACACACACACACACATATATGGCCAATTGATTTTTTTTTTCTTTTACTTATTACTTGTGTATATGTATGTCTGCATGGAGCACATGTAGAGGTCAGAAAACAACTTTGTTGCAATACATCCTTCCATCGTGGAACCTGGAGATTGCACTTGGATCATTAGCTGAGCCATCTGGTCAACCCCCCAAACACCAGAGTATTCATATGGGGAGGGTGTGGAAATGGACCTTGTCCCTTAACTTCTTTATACAACATTTAAAGTATAACATAAGCCCAATTTCTAAAAATAAATTAATTAAATAAATAAATAAATGTGTGTACCACCGCTCCTGGCCTATTTTTATTTTATTTGTTTGTTTGTTTTTTGGTGTTTTTGAGACAAGGTCTCACTCTGTAGCCCCAGCTGTCCTGGAACTCCCTCAGTAGACCAGGCAGGCCTTGAACTCACAGAGGTCCACCTGCCTCTGCCTCCCAAGTGCTGGGATTAAAGGCATATGCCATCATACCTGGCTATTTTTGTTTTTCAAGTATATGATATATACGAGCGTTTGGCCTGCAAGTATGTATGTATACCATATGTGTGCCTGGTGCTCAGGGAGCCCAGAAAAAGATGTCAGATCCCCTGGTACTGGGGTTACAGATGGTTGTGAGTCACCATGTGGGTGCTAGGAACTGGACCAGGGTCCTCTGCAAGAGCAGCCAGTGCTCTTAATGCTGAGCTTCATGGATGTTGGCTTTTCATATTTTCATGAGTAACATCATCCCCCAAAGATCTGAGATCAGACTCTGCAGAATATAACTGGCTGTAAGGAGATAGGCCTTGGTATCAGTCTAAGGGAGGGGATGTTTTCCTGTTAGACTTAGATGAACTGAGCATCTTCGAGTGTTGGTTCTGACCAGGTTCTGGACCAAGAGCTTTCATTTACCACATCCTCACACTTCAGGCAGGTTACTGTTGTTTCCTTTTTAAAGATTAGAAAACTTGGGGGCTGGAGAGCTGGCTCAGAGATTAGGAGCACTGACTGCTCTTGCAGAGGACCTGGGTTTGATTCCCAGCACCCACATAGTGGTTAATAACAGTTTGTAACTCCAATTCCAGGGGAATCCAACACTCTCTTCTGACATCCGTGGGCATTGCACGATATGTGTGCACTTACATACATGCAGGCCATATACTCATATGCATAAAATAAAAACAAGACATAGAAACTGGGTGTGGTGGCGCACGCACTTGATCCTAGCACTTGGGAGGCAGAGGTAGGCGGATCTTTATAAGTTCAAGGCCATCCTGGTCTACAGAGTGAATTCCAGGACAGCTGGGGCTATAGGGAGACCCTGTCTAGAAAAAGACAAAAAAAAAAATACATAGAATATTTAAAAAAATTTTTTTTAAATAAAAAACAATTTCAATCCAGGCATGGTGATGCATGCCTTTAATCCCAGCACTTGGGAGGCAGAGGCAGGTGGATCTCTGTGAGTTCAAGGCCAGCCTGGTCTACATAGCAAGTTCCAGGACAGCTAGGGCTACAGGGAGACCCTGTCTCAAAAAAGAAAAAGAAACATGTGAGTCCAGATTACCAGCCCTCCCTCCGGAATTCTGGGTAACTTATCCCTTGGCAGCAACTTTTTTTTTTCTTCTTTCTTTCTGTATGTTTATGAATGTACTGTCTGCATGTAGGTTTGTGCACCCGTGTTATGCAATGCCGCGGTCAGAAGAGGGTCTCGGATTCCCTTGGAACTGGAGTTCTCCTGGAATTGGAGTTACAGGCGGTTCTCAGTCGCCATGTGGGTGCTGGGGATCGAACCCGGGTCCTCTGCAAGAGCGGTCGGCGCTCTTAACCGCTAGGCCATCTCTCCAGCCCTGGCAACAACTTCTTATGCCTTCTGTCTGGCTATTGTCTGCACTCAGTGGAAACAATCAGTCCCTTTTTTCCCATGAAACTTAGAAAACAAACCAGGTAGAGGCTCATGTCTGTAATCCCAGCAGTCAAGAGACAGTTTCTGTGAGTTCAAGGCTAGTCTGTTCTATTTACTGAGTTCCAGGCCAGCTGGGGGTACAGGGAGACCCTATCTCAAAGAAAAGAAAAGAAAGAAAGGTAACGGATTAAGCCAGAAGCAAGCGAGCAAGTGGCATTCCTCCGTGGTCTCTGCTTCAACTTCTGTCTCCAGTTCCTGCCTTGACTTCCCTCGGTGATGGATTGTGACCTGGGAGGTGTAAGCTGAAATAAACCCTTTCCCTTAGGTCATGGTGTTTATCACAGCAACAGAGAAGCAAACTAGAACACCCCTGTATGGGAAATGCTCACCTTGAACTTAGGGGTTCTAAATAATACAGAATTGTTGACAAAGTTTTGTTTATTAAATATGTACTTTTTTTTTTTTCAAGGTACTCCGTGTCCCAGCCCATCTCCAGTGTGACTTGCATTATCCCGGGAGTCAGGAACTAGGCAATTAGGACAAGATGACCCAGACTCATAATATTTGGCCAGGAAAGGAACTCAGGTCCGGGTCCCCATAGTTTATTTATTATTATTATTTTTTGTATTTTTGAGACAGGGTCTCCCCTTTAGTCCCAGCTGGCCTGGAGCTCACTCTGTAGACCAGGCTGGCCTTGAACTCACAGAGATCTGCCTGTCTCTGCCTCCTGAGTGCTGGGATTACCATGCCCAACGGGTCCCCATAGTTTAATCCCCTTCATGTTGCAACTAGGAAATGAGAGACCTAGAGAGGTGCTCCAGTGACGCAAGGTTGGACTAGTCTCGGAGTCTGGGTTCAGTGCTCTATCCACTCCTACTTGTTAGATTTTTGGAGAATAGGAAAAAGAATAGAGTTGAGAATTAGAAATAAGAACCAAAGACAGATGGCAACAAGAGTAAAGCACACGGCAAAGCACAGATGGTCCTCTGCAGAAAGGAAGACTCTGCAATCTAATGAAGAAAGGCAGGGAGCAGGGAGATTATCCTACTGAGCCCAGCCGGAATGTGCTGGATGCCAGGGTCTGGTGTCCTTGGATAACTGAAGGCCTTCTTTTAAGATTAAGATTATTTTCCCAGACTGGGCAGGCAGATATCTCAAGGCCGTAACAGAGACAGGTTGACTCCACAAAGTCTCCCTGCATCCTGGGAGTGACCAGTTGATAAGGCTTGTGCAAGGCTAGGCTGCCAATTTAGGGCCAGTTACCACTTTAAGGGATTTATGACTTTGTGGTCTCCTCAAAGAAGGTATGGCTCCTCTGCTATTCATACATTCTATCACTGTCCACAGTCACTCCCAGCATCTCCTTACATCTGCTTCCCTGTCTGGAATGCTATGTAGATCAGGCAGGCACAGTGTGAGCCGGGGCCTTTGGGAAACGACCAGTCTGTTGCTCACGGGACACATGCTCCCTCTAGTGGTCAACCTGAGCAGAACCTGTGAAGGAGAATGGATGAACAGACAAGATCAGCAGAGAATCGGACAAGGCATATGAAAGACAAGCCAGACCAGATGGCAGACTTCTGATTTTACATACTAATGTGTCATCTGATATAAAAAATGCGGTGTTATCTGGGTATGGTGGTGCACACCTGTGATTTCATCATTTGGGAGGCCAAGGGAGAGGAAATCACAAGTTCTGGGCTAGCCTGGGTTATAAGCAAGACTCAAATCGCCCCCCCCAAAGAAAGTGTTTTATTAGTATTTGGATTTTACATATTGGAGATTTCCCTCTTAACCGCTAAGCTCACCCATCTCTTTGGAGGTCATACTGTGTAGACAGATCTAATTTGAACAACCCCACAGTTGTGATATACTTATTCATTTTATTTTATTATGTATTGGTCTTAAATTTATTAATTCACAATTTCACATATATGTAATGTATTTTGGTCATACTTATTTAAAGCAATTTTTTTTTTTTGGTCTTTTTGAGACAGGGTCTCCCTGTAGCCCCAGCTGTCCTGGAACTCACTCTAGACTAGGCTGGCCTTGAACTCACAAAGATCCACCTGCCTCTGCCTCCCAAGTGCCAGGATTAAAGGTGTGTGCCACCCCGCCAGGCCACACAAAAATAAATATTTTTCCGGGCGTGGTGGCACGTGCCTTTAATCCTAGCATTGGGGAGGCAGAGGCAGACAGATCTTTGTGAGTTCAAGGCCAGCCTGGTCTACAGAGTGAGTTCCAGGACAGCTGGGGCTACAGGGAGACCCTGTGCCGCAAACCATCCCAATGGTGGGTTCACTCAATTTGCGGGATCCAGGGTCTTGGGAGGATGGCACGGATTAGGCGAATGACAGACAGAGACCACACCAGAGATGGCTTATGAATCTGCTGCGTTTTTACTGAGATCAAGTCAAGTTTTTATATCACAAGCAGGGAAAGCGGGCTGGGAAAGCAGGCTGGGGATTTGTACTTCCCCGAGAACAAAAAGCTCATTACTAAAGGAACTCACACCTGGGTTTACAAGGACAGCAAGTCAGATAAAGTTTACACATCAATGGAAGTTTACATATAGTATACTGCTCACACTGTCTTGGCAGGGGAGATAAGCAACAAAACAGCAGTCCTAAAATCACAAGCCATAAACAGTTTTTCTTTGTTTCTTTGAAGTTCCAATTCGATGTTTCTCATCCTTCCTGGGGCTTGATTTTTCCAAGGCTGCTAGTTATCTCCAGGTTGTGATTCAAGCCAAAAGCCTGGAAAAGCCTCTTAATTGGTTCTGTTTTTCTGAAAGGAGAAAGCCTGCCATGTGCCTCTAACTAAGTGTTACACTTTAAAATGCATAACTGTAACTAAAACTTTATCTTACTAATTCTATCAGATGTAGCTTCCTGCTTAAAAGGACTTAGCCTTTATTTTTATTAAATCTGGAAGAACACTTTTACTGTTTGTAACTGACCTATGATATCAGTCAGTGTAAAGTTTTTCATTCATAATATCTTTGTGGGGACTTCTAGGACAAAGGAGCCTTTAGATACTGTTTCTCTGTATGATTTTACTTAGGTTCATGAAGCTTCTGTTTGTCTAATTTATTTCCAGACACATTTAACTGTCCCTTGTCTGGGACTGAGGTTGTGCTGAGCTCAGGAAAAGAGTCAAAAGACAGTGTACAAAGTCCAACACTCATGAAGCATAACATCTTTGTAGTGCGTCGTGATCTTGGAAGCTGAGACCGAGTACTCTGCCAGGGACCACCAGGGAGCCTAGCCTCAGAAGGCACATATCTCCCGTCTGTTATTATGACTTTCGTCATTGCTCACACAGACGTGGCAACCCTGTCTCAAAAAGACCAAAAAAAATTATTTTTTATGTGTGTTTTGCCTGCATGTTTTTATGTGTACCACATGCATTCCTGACCTTGGAGGCCAGAAGAGGGGGTTGGATCCCCTGGAATTGGATTCACAAGCAGTTGTGAGCTGCCATATAAGTACTATAGACAGAACCTGGGTTCTGAATAAGAGCCGAAAGTGCTCTTATCCAGAGCCATCTCCCTAGCCCCTGTTTATTTGAGATATTCACATACACACAAACATATGTGCACATCCGCACACATTTTTTTTTTTAGTCTTTATTTTTTTCCTCGAGACAGAGTCTCCCTGCAGCCCCAGCTGGCCTGGAACTCTTTATGTAGACCAGGCTGGCCTTGAACTCTCAGAGATTCTCCTGTCTCTGCCTCCAGAATGCTGGGTTAAAGGTTTGTACCACTATGCTCAGCTATACATACACATTTTTTTTTTGTCTTTTTGAGACAGTGTCTCCCTGTATCTCTGGCTGTCCTGGAACTCACTCTGTAGACCAGGCTGGCCTTGAAGTCACAGAGATCCACCTGCCTCTGCCTCCCAAGTGGTATGTAGGATTAAAGGTGTGTGACACCACACCTGGCTACATACACATCTTTATTTTATTTATTTATTTTTTATTTTTATGTGTATGAATGTACCATCTGCATGCAGGTCTGTGCACCCAAGTCGTGCAATGCTGTGGAGGTCAGAAGAGGGCGTCGGTTTCCCCTGGAATTGGAGTTCTCCTGGAATTGGAGTCACAGACGGTTCTCAGCCACCATGTGGGTGCTGGGGATCGAACCCGGGTCCTCTGTAAGAACAGTCGGCACTCCCAACGGCTAGGCCATCTCTCCAGCCCAAATCTCTCTCTCTCTTTTTTTTTTGTCTTTTCAAGACAGAGTCTCCCTGTAGCCCTAGCTGTCCTGGAACTCACTCTGCAGACCAGGTTGGCCTTGAACTCACAGAGATCCGCCTGCCTCTGCCTCCCGAGTGCTGGGATTAAAGGTGTGCGCCACTAAGCCTGGCTGATACACATCTTTAAAAAAGGAAAATATCCAGGTATGGTGGTGCACACCTTTAATCCCAGCACTTGCGAGGCAGAGGCAGGCAGATCTGTGAGTGCTCAGCCATAGAAGGCATGAACCTGCCGGGCGTGGTGGCACAAAAAAAAAAAAAAAAAAAAAAAAAGCCAAAAAAAAAAAAAAAAAAGGAAAATAGAGTGATCTGTGGATTTGTGGCTTCTGAATGAGGCTAAGCTGCAGAATGTCACACCATCTCTGCTCCCTGGCTCATTTTTCTGCCATCCCCCTAACATCTCAGCCCTTGGAGTGGAGCTTATTGTGGTTAGCAACAGCCTTACCTTAGGCAATGATGGTCTTGTCCTGAGTCAGAAATGGCTGAGGTGGAGGCCAGTGGAGTATCTGTCCTTTCTCCTATGTCTGTCCCCTACTGGCCACCAGGGTGCAAAGGTGGGTTCATTGCTTTGGAAGTGGTAGAAGAGGGAACTTAGACATGGTTCCAGGTACACAGAAAGCTCCCTCGGCTGGTTTTCCTGGGAGCACGGCTGATTCACCCATGTGTTCTTCACCACTCTGGTCATCTTATTCTGGAAGCGACACAGCTGCAAGTTTCCACAGGGCACACCCCTGCCTTTGCAGGCAGAGGACAGGGGAAGCCAAGGCATCTACTGGAGTAGACTCGGTGTCTCCTCACCTCCTGCTTCCCATGTGAATTTACACTTTCCTTTTCTGATAGTAGAAACCAGGTATTAAGCCTTGCTGGGAATAAAACTTGAAGAAGTGATTTGTCTAAATTGATATGCATGGGTTTCCTTCTGGAGAGGGCTCAATAATTCTCAGAAAAGGAAAACATTTTGTGGCCTAATCATCTAACCCAGGAACCAAAGACTATAGTGGGTTTCTGAGGACTCGATGTGAAATTGGGAGAAGTTAAACCATGGCTGCCAAGTCGCTCTCCAGTGACTGTGATAAGTCAGAGCCTGCTTTGAAGTAGAGGAGGGGTGGTATGGATCAGTGGATGATTCCCAGCACTTGGAAGGCTGAAGCAGAAGGATGGCCTGAAGTCTGAGGCTGGACCACACAGAGTGAGCTCCAGGTTAGCCTGAGCTACAGAATGAGTCTCTCTCTCTCTCTCTCTCTCTCTCTCTCTCTCTCTCTCTCTTTCTCTCATATTTATACTCACACACATACATACTTGGTTTGAATTACAAACAAACTACATCTGTCACCACCACCCTAAATTACTGAGGAATAATTTAGTTTTTGCCTGATTATTATGTATCTTTGTTTCCTTAACAATGTAGGGTGGGGTGGGGGGAAAAGAGAATGGACTGTGGGCTCTAGCATTGTGAGGGAGTGTGGCAGGAGAAGAGATGGGAGGGACACTCAGCAACTGCCACCTCTCAAGTCAGTTCCCTGCTTCCCGGCCTCCCTCCCTTCCTTCCTATGTGTATTTTGCCTGCATGTATGTAATGTATGTAAATGCAGCACAAACACTCAGTGTCCACAGAGACCAAAGGGAGGTTTATGATCCACTAGAACTGGAGTTATAGATAGTGGTGAACCAGCATGTGGGTGCTGAGAACTGAACCCTGACTCTCTGCCAGAGCAACCAGTGTAACTGCTGTCTCCACTTTCTTTTGAGTTCCTGAGATTTCACTGCAAGTCCTGCTCTGAGAATGGGTAAGAGCAGCCTCTTATACCACACCTCAGGATTCCTAAGGCACAGGTATCTTGCCCAACAGGAGAGAAAATTTTAGATTTTTCTTTAAAAAGAAGTTGCAGCTTAGCCATCAACATTACACAGAAAAATGAGCCTTGGGGCTTAGAGCGAATGGTAGCAAAGTGTTCAATCACCTTAGGTTTGTATTTTTTATTTTTATTTTTTTATTTTATTTTTTTTATAATTTATTTATTTTTTTAAGGGATTCTACAATACAATGACACAGTTGTTTTCAGGTAGCATTGATGTCACTCATTATGTCATACAATCAGGTAATTGGTGCATTTTGCAAGTATCTATGTCCAAATTTTGAACAACCCAAGGTTCCCATAGACCAGTTGGAGAAGCTTGTATGCACAGACATGTTGATCAATCAGGAGTCCAGACTATATTCCTGTAGTCTCATGATTCACCCCCATCTCTCCACAGCCCTTACAATCTACCACGCCTCCTCTTCCGCAGTTTGTTCCCTGGGCTTTGGGAAAGGGGCACAAGTGGGTGAGAAGAAAACAGTCTAATTTCTTTGGAGTTGTCATTTTGGACTCCAGTCTGTTCAGGTTGTTTCCCTTCATGGATTGACAGCTTTCCCAGTGATACCCTTTTTAGTCATACTAACAAAGCACAAGCTATTGGATGTACAGGCATTTAAGCAGTACCACTTATTATGTCAAGCTAAGCTGTGAGCATAGACACAGATGCTTGGATGGTATGCTAATCCGCAAACTGTGGTTTCTCTATAAAGGGTGACAAGTTCTTATTGTGGCTTATAACATCTCCTAACCACTAGAGGACATAAGCTTGTGGCATCCGCTGTGAGTTATTCCTCCAAGGAGAGAGCTAATAGCCAAATAGATTTGGGATATATATAGACACTTGGCTGCCACTGTTGCACAGTATCTCCAGGCTGTTGAGGTGTAGCTGATATTGACGGAGGAGTCTTGCTTGTCTCAGGGAGACCAATATTTTGCTGTATTGCTTTAGTGGCCTTTGGTAACAGCGCTCTAGCCTTTTCAGAGGCCAAGTTGTACACTAGCAAGTGATGTCTCATAACATTTTTCATTTATTTATTTGATTTTTTATTTATGTTTTGTATGTGTAATGGAATGCATTGTGAATGAATGTGAATATCTGCATGCAGGTTCGTGCACCCGTGTCGTGCAATGCCGCGGAGGTCAGAAGAGGTCTCGGATTCCCTGGAACTGGAGTTCTCCTGGAATTGGAGTTACAGACGGTTCTTAACCGCCATGTGGGTGCTGGGGATCGAACCGGGTCCTCTGCAAGAGCGTCGTGCTCTTAACCGCTAGGGCTATCTCTCCAGCCCCATATGCAACATTTTTCATGCTACACCAATTCTTCGACAACAGGACTTACTGCCTTTCTCCTTGCAATATATCCCACAGGTTTGTATTTTTTAATACTTTAGTCACCAATTGTGTGGTTTGAATGAGTGTCCCCCATAGGCTGTAAGTATCAGACATTTGTCTCCAGTTGGTGCACTGTTTTTTGGAGGTCTTAGAAGGTGTGGCGCTGCTGGAGGAAGTACGTTTTTGAGGGCAGGCTTAGTGAGTTTAACAAGCCTCGGGTCTACAGTTGCTCTCTCTTGGCTTCCTGTGCTCTTTGCGAGATGTACCCTCAGCCATGCTGCTCCAGCCCAGTGCCATGCTCCCCCCCGCCACATGGACTCTAATTCCCTGGAACCACAATCGTAAGCTCAAAAAACCTTCCTTTTATAAGCCTTGGTCATGGTGCTTTTATCAGAAAACAGAAAAGTGACTAATACACAACAAAACGGCTGAGAAAGAAAAAGATACGGCTTTGCATGTGTAGGATGTACCAAGAAATCCAGCAGCAGAAGTTGCCCATCTAAGCATTAAAAGGAGGAAAACCTAAGACTGCTACGGCATCAAACATCCCTGTGGATACTAATTGTAACAACTATTTAAAAGTCCTATTGAACTTTACCTTCTAGGTGCCACAAAGTTTTAATATGAGAGACTTTCTTACCTCCTTTTCATAGAACAAAGAAAAATATGATGGTAAGGAAGTTAATCTCTAACTGTAAATTAAAGCTGACTGTTATAGAGGTTATCTCTTATAAAACTGGTAAAAACTGCTTTCTTTAATTGACTAATAGACATAGGAACTGTGAAAAGGACTATTCTCTATTCAGAACCAAATATAATACTAGAGTCTCTTTAAGCTGTGCATTTAAGCAACATATAGTAATACAGGAGAGCTCTGATATCAGCATGTATTATTCTGCCAAGGAGATGTTGGCCAGGGGATCCAAGCCCCCCCAAAAAAGGTAAATGCTTCTTGCCTGTAAACTGGGATACCTGCAAGAAGACAGGCAATAAGGCCCTGCTGTCCAAGACCTTATGTAAGCATGGGAAAGATGTATTGAGACTACACTTGCAAGTGTACAGTTGGTCTCTGGTATACCAGAGAGTGCTACCAAAGGCTACTAAACCAATAAAGCGAATATTGGTCTCCTTGAGTCAAGCAAGACTCAAGCATCAGCTTGAGTGTCAGCATCAGCTACACCTCACCTGCCTGGAAATACTGTGCAGCAGTGGCAGCCATATGCCTGTATATCCCAAATCTAATTGGTTATTAGCTCTCTCCTTGGAGGACTAACTCACGGCTGATGCCACAAGCTTACATCCTCTAGTGGTTAGGAGATGTTATAAGCCACAGTAAGACCTTGTCATCTTTTACAGAAAAAAATGTAATTCATGGATTAGCATACCATCCAAACATCTGTGTCTATACCAAAGTAACTTACCATAATAATTAGTACTGTTTAAGTATCTATATATCTAATTGCCTATGCTTCATTAGTAGGATTGAAAGGTTATTCCTGAACAAACTGTCAGCCCATGAAAAGAAACAGCCAGAACTGGTCAGAGTCCAAAACCACATCTCCAGAGAAAGTAGACTGTTTTGCTTCTCATCCACCTGTGCCCCTTTTCTAAGCCTAGGGAACAATCTGCGGAAGAGGGGGTGTGGTAGAATGTAAGGGCTGCGATTGGAGTGAATGGTGAAACTACAGCAATATAGACTGGACGCTTATTTGATCAACTCGATTGTACATATAAGCCCCTCCAGCTGGATGGTGGGAGCCTTGGGCTGTGTGGGTTTGGGCACAACTGCTTGCAAATTGGTTTTACATGAAGGATGCTTGTACTCAAAATTTATTACTTCTTGTTTAAAAAAATGAAAGTAAATGGGAAAAAAAATCTTTTAACTTCGCCAGGCATAGTGGCACATGCCTTTAATCCTAGCACTTGGGAGGCAGAGGCAGGCAGATCTTGGTGAGTTCAAGGCCAGCCTGGTGAGTTCCAGGACAGCTGGAGCAACAGGGAGACCCTGTCTCAAAAAGACCAAAAAAGTAAAAAAATTGTATGTATACAATATATGCATGTAAGTGCACAGAGGACAAAGCTGTGGAGTTGTGGTAACTAAGTCAATTCTATCTTGTTAATTTCTGATTGGGCTGTTATTTCAGCAGTTTTTTTTTAATTAATTAATTTTTTTATGTGTATGAATGAATGTACTGTCTGCATGTAGGTTGGTGCACCCATGTCATGCAATGCAGCAGAGGTCAGAAGAGGGCATAGGATTCTCCCGGAACTGGAGTCAAAGACGGTTCTTAGCCTCCATGTTGGTGCTGGGAATTGAACCCGGGTCCTCTGCAAGAGCAGTCGGCTGCTCTTAATTGCTGAGCCATCTCTCCAGCCCTGGGCTGTTATTTCAAAGGGGCCCTAGAAGTCAGCAGAATGTATTCTCAGCCTAGGACCACATACTACTGATGTCTGGACCCTGACCCTGGGGTCAGCTCTGTCAGCAGTTAAATCTTGATTGCCCCTGCCTCAAGGGGTCTTCAACAAGGGCCCGAGGAGAAAGTAACCTGAATGACAGACAAACCAGACACAAGGAAGGAGACCAAGACAAGAATCTGATCAAGGTCTCAAATTTTATTTTTGTAAGGCAGTAATATATGTTGGAGTGGGCAGGAGAAAACAGCCCTAGTTGGCGTAGTTTAAGGCCATTAGGTTGCTAGGATATCTAACCACCTATTGTTCTCTGGGGAAGGTTATGGGTGGGCGAATTCCCAAGAAGAAGCAGGGTGTTCTTGTCAAATGGGGCATTCTGTCCTAATAGGTTAACTATAAGCTTGATCAGCTGCTTTGTGCTAAATGGGTGAGCCTTGAGGAAATAGAAACCTAAGGTGAGTCTAGATAGCTGTGGCAAGACCGTTGCCTAGTGGCCATAGCTCCCAACATCTCCTCCCTTCTTTTATACAAAAAGAGGGGGAGTCCCACTTGTAGTGGTGGGCTTTAACCAATTGGGGGAGATGGGACCTGGTTCCTCCAAGGTTTTAATATCGTTGGCCCTTGATATCTTTTGCAGAGGGAAGGGTGTTTTGGCTGTTTACTTTTTGATATCAACCTCCATGCAAGCCAGGTATTCTCTCAGGGAATTCAGAGGCAGTTCGTGGACCTTCCCTTGTGGTACTTAGCCTCGCATCCATATTGGTGCCCGTATCGTACTCTGTTGTGTGAGTCGGTATGCATAGGTCTGTATCCTATGCAGCTCCTAAAGGAGAGGAGTCATTTGGCCTCACTAGCGTCGGTCTGCTGAATTTAAACTGAA
Source organism: Rhizomys pruinosus (assembly GCA_009823505.1). Classification (NCBI taxonomy): domain Eukaryota; kingdom Metazoa; phylum Chordata; class Mammalia; order Rodentia; family Spalacidae; genus Rhizomys; species Rhizomys pruinosus. The sequence goes on along the minus strand of VZQC01008552.1, from coordinate 966,791 downwards.
AGATAAGGCTTGGATGGGAACTCAGGTAAGGGGAAAAAGTCATAAGATTGAAAGCCTCTGGAGGAAGTGGACACCTGTGTGTCACTTGGAATTCTGGGAAACTCAGACCCAACATTCCAGTCTTTTGATTATGAGGGAATGGGATGCTGTTCTCTCTTCTGAATCTGCTTCAGAGTTGAGGAGGGACGAAGTCTTGAGGGAACATGTGTCAAGCTGGAGGGTTAGAATCCGGTCTCCCATCTGGGCCATTCTAGTTGTCAGGTATTTTGGTCCAGATCAATAATGGCCAGGCGTTAGTGTACAGTTTTTTTGCAACTGAAAAGACAAGCTGGTTAAGTCTTGTGTGAGTGTACCAGTGCGCAGACTTCACAGAACCAACAGGAGGCCTAGTGGGTACATTAGTGATTGGAGGGTCCCTGTCTAGAATTTCTAGAGGAAGAAAGGACCTGTACTCTATTCTGAGGAATTTGAAAAAAAGTATTTTTAATACTCAGGGCTCCAGAATGAGAGCCAGCTTAACCATGACTTGTTTCTGAGTTATTTTTTTGGCATGGTACAGTAGATCTTTTTCCTATCTCTATGGTATTTCTTTGATCATAGTATCCTGTTGGGGTGTTTAAAACCATACAGTTAGCTCAGATAAATTAGTTTTGGTGTTAAGATCAGTTGAGATTCTGGTCCTTAAGGGTCATTCAGGCCTTGTGCCTGGCTCTTTTTACCAGTTCCATCTACGTGAGGACAAAGTCAGGTCTTGCTTGACCAGAGCTTCCCTTTGAAGCATGAGGAGCTTCTCCTCTATACTGACTTTCCTCCTTTGACTGGACACTGGACAGAAGAAGTCTTCTAAAGTGAAGCTCCAAGACCTCCCTGGCTCAGGATGACTGGTGACTCACTGCCACAGGACATGTACAAAGGTGTCAATGTAGGACCCTCAGAATTAAGTTGACCTTAGAGGGTAAGGGCCAAAAGATTGTCCCTTTCAATCCCTCTTGCCAAATCAGATTGGAGCTTTAAGTATGGTTGTTAAACCTCCAAGAGGGTCAGTTGAATGCTTTTCTATATAACACATAAATAAACCTTGAACATTGACTTAAATATTTTTTATAAATTTTTAATTGCTGTTGCAAAACATTTTGATTAATAGTGAAAGCTCATGACAGGAACCTGAAGGTAGTAACTGCAGTAAAGTCTAGGAAGGGATGCTGCTTACTGGCTTGTGCTGCTGGCTCAAATTTAACCTATTGTATACACTATAGAAATATTTGGCCAAGGATGGCATTGCCCACAATGGGCTTGGACCAGTCCAACGAAGGCAATTATTGAGGTTTCTTAGCCCAGGTATGTCAAGTTGGCATTAAACCTATCCAGTAAAACACACAATCTGTTCTTTAACATAGTCCAGGAAACAAACCTAAGATAATAAATAGGCTAAAAACAATACCTCTTAGGACTATCTTAAATGATGGCCATATTACTTGTCTCCAGATTTTGAATTACAACTTTGAGAAGAAAAAGGAGAGGAGGGTATTATCACATACCTATAGAAGCAGGGAATGCTTAAATCAAGCTCACCAGAATTGGTTTCATTCGGACTGTTCTCATGTGGTCCCCAGAAATGAAACTTTTATCAAATGTTCATTCTATTAATCCATTGTATCCATAGGGTGTTAACACTTCGTTTATAATTTTTGCCAACCGTAGCATTTTGTAGGTAAACCAGAATAAACACTTTTATCATAGATATAGCTAATGATTATTAATTATTTTTGAATGATCTAAAGTTTCCCCCAAATTTTATTTCATGTTATTAACCCCATCTGATCAAAAGCACTTGCCAAGTTGCATAAGTTACAAAGTAAATAATTTTGGTTCACAAAAATGTGCAGTGTTCTCAAAACTCAACAGTTACCCCATTAACATGAATCTCTAAAACTTAAAGAGTTGGAAGATAATTTTCACAGTGATGTATATTTACCTTTAACATATTATTATGATGTTTATGTCACAATAGTGCTTTTGTGTTTACAATTTATAGCTTCAGTTTGTACATATATAACCCAGGAACATAAGGGACAATTCTCACTACTATAAACTATCCCTAAAGGGAAAAAATGAATCACCACCCCATATAGAACAATAATAATGGTATGAATTCAAAACAAATGAACACAACATGTTTTTTTTAATGTGAGCTGTTTTTAAAATACCAGAATGCGAAATTTGCGTATTTTATTTAACAGTTACACCTTTATTCACAAAGAAATTATGCATTAATTTTTTTAATCATTTTTTTACCTTATCTTAAATTTTAAACTATCTTAAGGGGGGGTGACAAACAGTGTAAACAAACAAACAAACAAACAACTTCCATATCCAAAGTGGAATTTAAACTTTCACAGGGCAGTGTGAACCTCTGAAATCCAAATGACCTATCTAAGTACTCAGGCCTAAGACAATTTTTAAAATTTTTGAATAACTTTTATTTTACCCTTGAATAACTTTTATTTTACCCTTGAATATCAAACTGATTGGTAGTCATAAAATCAATTTTTATAGACTGTCCACATGTTGTATAGCATTGAGAATCTCCAGCTATGGAACACAATTTCTTGTATGTGCTATAACCACATTATAGAATTCTGAAAAGTGAACAGTACTTTATACCCACACTCATACACAAGGTTTTAAAACTTAGATTTGGTGATGGCAATTTATAAAAATTTATAAACAGAGGCACAGACATACATTGTTAGCTTACACAGACATACACACATTAGAAAAAACACCATATACTGTCTATCAATGGTCTGATAGATTCCTAATATACAGTAAATTTATTACAGAGTTGTTAACAGTATGATCCACATAGATACACATTTATCCATACATTTATACAAGAGATTTTTATCCTAGTGTTTGTATTGAACAGACTCACATACCTTGTTGTCAGACATATTTTCATTTTTTAGAGATGTCACTTAAAGCATACAGCCCCAATTGCATTCCCAAGACTGAGGTGACTAATACAGTTTTTCCTATTGTGCTGTCATTGAAGTCTTACACCTTTGGTTTTAAAACTATGAACTTATTGAAATATTTTAACAAGTGATGAAAAACAGAATTATATATCCAGTTTGTACTGAAGGCTAGCCATAACTAAAGTCATAATACAATAATTAAAGACAGTTTCACCAAGGAAGAAGCTAAAGAATAAGGTGTCAGGAAACATTCAGTCCTAGCAAGGCAGTACAAAACCAAGACAATTAAGCAATGAACAATACCAAAAAACATTTTAGACTGTTTCATTGGAGGGAAGAGATTGCAGTCTACAGGCATCCAGGGGAAGCTGCGTGCCACTGTTTATGGCAGCACAGTTGTCAAAAGCCTGGCTATGTAGAAGAAAAGAAAACAGACATTTGTTTTAACCATAAGGGTTAAAAATCAGGTCTTCAGAGGTCTGGAAAACAAGTTGAAAGGAAACTGAAGTTAGAATACCTGCAACTTTAAAACAGCTTAATTTGGAGATCAAATCCAGTCTTAACAGATAACAAATAAAACCTTTAGATAACAGTTTAGAATTTTTCTCTGTAGGAACTTAGGAACCCAGGTTCAAATTAGGCCTTTGAAAAAGCTTAAGAGGCATGCCAAAAGTAAACTTAATTTATGTGCACAGTACAGAATGAAAGAACTTTGAAGTGGCCACTTTTAACAGAAACCAACACAGAAGAACACACATGACACGAATCTCAGACACATGGGAGAACAGTTAACACACAGACAGCTTGCACAGACATATGACTTAATTAGAGATTCCCTTTTTTCTTTTTAAAATCTCATAGAATAACTTGATGTCAAGGCACAGAAAGTTCTCAGTTTTCCTGGTCTGCTGCACACCTTGGCTGTGCAGGGCTGTGGAACCATTAATTTTTCATTGTCACATTTACACACAATCATTTACAGTTTAAGACTTTTTTAGTTAGGTCCCTTAAAACACTTTTGTACTCACAGTCACCAAATGCTGGGTTGATTTCACTAAATGCCTGTTTCTCATTTGTATTGTAAGGACAGTTGCCCAATAATTTGTCTAAATTATAGGCTTTAGAGGGGCCAGCGGTGGCCGAATTACAGCGGGCAGGGTCCTGGCACCTTTCCGTATAATCAGCTTTCCATAGGAGAAAAATCTCTTGTTAAAGTAGCTTTAGTCAACAAGTTTCAATCATTGACCATAAGCCAGTCTTTACTAAGAGATTCTAATAATGAAATAGTAAAAGGGGCGACAGGACCATAGGAAGAGGCCACATTTAAAAATTTATGTGTTTAAATTTAAGACAGCGGTACCGTTGATTTTTAGTAATTAGAGTTCTGTTTTCTATTTTCTCATCTCCCTCTTTCCCCATGGCTTCCAAATCCCCACGCTCCTCTGCCTCAGTTTCTCCCTCTGCCTCCATTTCTCCCTCTGCCTCCATTTCTCCCTCTGCCTCCGTGTCTCCTTCATCAGAGTTTGGAGGCGTAGCCTCGTTAAAATCTTTCTCGGTGGTTTTGGAAGGGGATCAGGTTACTGGGAAGGCATGAAGGGTTTTACTTTTGGTTTTGTGTTTAGAGGAATGTTTCTGAGCAGGAGGAATGGGGGGAGCTAATTTCTAAGTCAAGATCATGCAGTTGCCTAAGTAATTGGGACCTTTCCTTTTTGACTTGGAGCAATGTTTTAAGGGATCGTGCTTCTCGAGAAAGCTTAACAGTGGCTTGCTTAGTTATTTTTTCTAAGTCAGATTGAGTGTTGAGCACTGGGGTGCAAAAAGGGGGGGCATATTATAGGGCGGGGAAAATGGATCTGAAGGTGCCTGAGGGGGCCAGTCTGAATTATGATACCTAGCAGCCTCCTCCTCGGGGTCAGTCTCTTCCTCGGGGGAGAGGGAATCATCATGGGGGGCTTGAGATTTAAATTCCGATAGGACAGGGTAAAGAGATTTGGAAGTAGGGTCTTCAGGTGGGAGATCACTTTTAGGCTCTGGTATGGGGATTGAGACAGAGGGGCATTTAGAGGTAGGGGGGAGAGACCATGGCCTTTGGGGGGACTTTTGAACAAGGAGAGATTTGACTGGCCTTAAAACCTTTTTTGAGATAATGTTCACCATCTTGTATTAATTTTGACACCTCTGGTTGAAAACGAACAACTTGTAGAACATCATTTATGAGATTCCAATAAGAAAATGCTGTACAGGGACTTTTTAGGGCCAAAGGCTTGGTAATAGTCTTTTAGGCAGTCGCCAACACAGCTCCATCGTTTTTCATCTATGATTCCTTCTTGAGGGAACCAAGGACAGACGTCCTCCAGAAAAATGAAGAAATCAACTAAATCCTTTTTTTTTTTTTTTTAAACCCTAGTTCCTCGTGTCTTGAGTGAAGTTTTTAACCCTTGGATAAACAATTCGTGCTTACTGAGTGTTTGTCCCATGATTGCGTCACTCTACTTACCTCTTCCGATCTGTATCACAGGCGGGTGCTCCTGCGGTGATCTCTGTGCGGATCTTCACTCACCGGCTGGGTGGCGATCCAATGAAGGAAGGACATCCTCTATGGTGAGCGGCGTTCAGGTCAGCTCGCATACCTCGAGCCGCACGTTGGGTGCCACTTGCCCCAGCCCGTGGGGTCTTCAACAAGGGCCTGAGGAGAAAGTAACCTGAATGACAGACAAACCAGACACAAGGAAGGAGACCGAGACAAGAATCTGATCAAGGTCTCAAATTTTATTTCTGTAAGGCAGTAATATATATTGGAGCGGGCAGGAGAAAACAGCCCTAGTTGGCATAGTTTAAGGCCATTAGGTTGCTAGGATATCTAACCACCTATTGTTCTCTGGGGAAGGTTATGGGTGGATGAATTCCCAAGAAGAAGCGGGGTGCTCTTGTCAAATGGGGCATGCTGTCCTAATAGGTTAACTATAAGCTTGATCAGCTGCTTTGTGCTAAATGGGTGAGCCTTGGGGAAACAGAAACCTAAGGTGGCTCTAGATAGCTGTGGCAAGACCGTTGCCTAGTGGCCATAGCTCCCAACATTGATAAACAACCAAGAGAAGAGGCTGTTCTCAGAACCTCCTGGCCTATTGTTTCCCCTTCCTTCCATTATGCACGTTATTATACTCTCCTCCTGCTTCTTGCTGACCATTAACATGATGGTTCACATAGCAGGAAATTCTTAGAGTTGAGGTAATTGTGGTCTGTGTCTTTAAAAGGACCCCAAGCCTTGATCCACATGCACTGGCTCTCATATTGCAGGAGAGGCTGCTGCCCAGAAACTTGCTAAATAAACTTTTTCCTTTAAATTTTTTTTTTTTTTTTTGGTCCTTTCAAGACAGGGTCTCCCTGTAGCTGCAGTTGTCCTGGAACTCACTCTGTAGACCAGGCTGGCCTTGAACTCACAAAGATCTGCCTGCCTCTGCCTCCCAAGTGCTAGGATTAAAGGCGTGCGCCACCACGCCCAGCAAGAGCAAAATTTCTAAATTTCGTGTTTTTGTTTTTTTTTCTGGTGGTCTCCTTGGGTGGTCCCAACTCCACTGCAGGAGTCAGTTCTCTTCTTCCACCTAATGTGGCTTGTGGGGGATTGAACTCAGGCTGTCAGGCATGCATGCTTCTTTCCTTGACTCACTCTTTTCTTTCTTTTTTCTTTCTTTCTTTCTTTCTTTCTTTCTTTCTTTCTTTCTTTCTTTCTTCTTTCTTTCTTTTTCTTTCTTTCTTCCTTTCTTTCTTTCTTCCTTTCTTTCCTTTCCTTTCTCTCTCTCTCTTTCTTTCCTTCTTCTTTGTTGTTATTGTTGCTGTTTTTTTTTTTTTTTTTTTTTTTTTGGTATTTTCGAGAAGGGGTCTCCTTTAAGTCCCAGCTGGCCCAGAGCTCACTCTGTAGACCAGGCTGGCCTTGAACTCACAGAGATCCATGTGCCTCTGCTTCCTGAGTGCTAGGATTAAAGGCGTGCACCACCACGCCTGGCTGTTGTCTTTTTTGAGTCAGGGTCTCCCAGTAGCTCCTGGAACTCACTAAGTAGACCAGGCTGGCCTTGTTTCTTGTTTCTTAACGTCCCTGGCTCCCTCCCCTATTTCTTGCACCTCAGTAGTACAAGAATGAATCAACCATCTCTTTTCTGACTTCTTCCCCTGGATAAAGTGTGGGCAGTAGGAAGCAGTAGAAACCAGAAGGAAGAGTTTGGATTTTATTCTGCAGATGGCTGGGGCCACTGACTGGTGTGTGCCCGTTTTACAAGAGTGTGAGGAACCCAGTAGCAACACTGTTCATAGATCAGTGCAGCAAGTAGTAGGGAGGCCGGGTGAGTCACAAACCACAATTTTAGCCATGCAGACCAGTGCTGTCAGACAGAAATGGGAGCTAAGACAATGTAATTTGAAGAGGTCACAAACTAGCAAGCCATGCTTTCAAAAAGAGATTTTATTATTATTATTAGTCTTTTTGAGACAGTGTCTCCCTGTAGCCCCAGCTGACCTGGAACTCACTCTGTAGACCAGGCTGGCCTTGAACTCACAGAGATCTGCCTCCCAAGTGCTAGGATTAAAGGTGTGTGCAACCATGCCTGGCAAGAGATTTTTTTTATTTTATGAGTGTTTTGTCTGCATGTATGAAAGCCCACCACCATGTAGCAGGCAGGACTCACAAGACGCTAGAAGGCATTGAATCCCCTCAAACTAGAGTTAAGGATGGGTGTTAGCTGCCATGTAGGTGCTGGGAACTGAACCTGGGTCCTCTGGAAGAGCAGTAAGAGCTCTTAACACGGGGTCATCTCTCTAGTCCCCTATCAAACATTTTTTGTTTGTTTGTTTTTGTTTTGGGTTTTTTTGTTTTTGTTTTTTTGGTGTTTTTGAGACAGAATCTCCCTTTAGCCCCAGCTGGCCTGGAACTCACAGAGATCTGCTTACCTCTGCCTCCTGAGTGCTGGGACCAAAGGCATGTGCCACCACACCCAGCTCAAACATGTTTTAAAAAACAGAAAGAGGGACGGGCGTGGTGGCGCACGCCTTTAATCCTAGCACTTGGGAGGCAGAGGCAGGCAGATCTTTGTGAGTTCAAGGCCAGCCTGCTTCACAGGGTGAGTTCCAGGACAGCTGGGGCTACAGGGAGACCCTGTCTCAAAAAGACCAAAAACAAAACAAAACAAAAAAACAAAAACAGAAAGAGGTATGGAGAGATGGCCTAGCGGTTAAGAGCGCCAACTGCTCTTGCAGAGGACCTGGGTTCGATCCACAAATATCTTTAATTCTAGTTCCAGGGGAGTCCAATGCCCTCTTCTGACCTCTGCGGCATTGCATGCACGGGTGCACAAACCTACATGCAGACAGTACACTCATACACATATGAAAATAAACAAACGAAAACAAAAACAGAAAGTGCCGATGGTGGTGGTGCCCACTGGTAGGATTTGCTGAAGGAGGCAGAGGCAAGAGGATATGGAATTCGAGACCAGCTTGAGCTACACATTTAAAACAACAACAACAACAAAAGAGGCTGGGTTTAGTGGTAGCCATCTTTAATCCCAGAACTCAGGAGGCTGAGGCTGGAATATCCCTGTGAATTTGAGACCAGCCTTGAGAGTACAAGGCCAGCCCTATATATGACTGTGCTCAAAAAACAAAAAAGTTGGACTGGAGAGATAGCCTAGCAGTTAAGAGCACCGACTGCTCTTGCAGAGGACCCGGGTTCGATCCCCAGCACCCACATGGCAGCTGAGAACCGCCTGTAACTCCAATTCCAGGAAAACTCCAGTTCCAGGGGAATCCGACACCCTCTTCTGACCTCCGCGGCATTGCACGACATGGGTGCACAGACCTACATGCAGACAGTACATTCATACACATACAAAAAAAAAAAAAAAACCCATCTCCTCATGCTTTTGGAGCAGGAATACATCCTACATGCTACAGTGAAAAAGGAGTTCTCAGGGCTGCCAACCTTACAGTAGAGGTTGAGTGGTGGTATACATAAAAAAAAAAAAAAACCCAAAAAGTAGAAACAATTGAAATTGATTTTAGTAGTATAGTTTACCGAACCTAATATATCTAAAGTATTGTTTCAGGGTGTAATATTAAAAATTATTGAGAATTGGGGCTCAGTGGTGGAATGCTTGGGGGAAACCCTAAAGCCTTGGGTTCTATCCCTAACATCAAATCTGAAAATATTGAGGTATTTTATCTTATAAATTTTAAATATTAGGTAATTGATTGACATATACAGTGCATGTCAAGTCCCACCTTAAATTATCAGCGTTCAAAGAGAAAAGTGAGGGCCTCAGAGATGGCTCAGGGTGTTAAAGGCTTGCTGCCAAGACTGAGGACCTGAGTTCCAGCCCCAGTACCCACATGGTGGAAGGAGAGAACCAACTCCTGAAAACTGTCCTCTGACCTGCACGTTAGCTCTGTCTAGACCTTGAACTCGCAGAGACCCGCCTGAGCACCACCGCGTAGCTTGTTTTTAAACATAACCCAATTAAAATTCAGCAAATCACACCAGCTATTTATTTATTTATTTATTTATTTATATTGAGACAGGGTCTCCCTATAGTTCCAGTGGCCTGGAACTCACTCAGTAGCCCAGGCTGGCGTTGAACACAGGGATCCACCTGCCTCTGCCTCCCCAGTGCTAGGATTAAAGACGGTTTCTTAGCTGCCGTGTGGGTGCTGGGAATTGAACCCGAGTCCTCTGCTAGAGCAGTCGCTTAACCACTGAGCCATCTCTCCAGCCCCCACCAGCCATATTTTAAAACCTCAATAATCCCCCAACACTTCAAAGGGGGAGGCCTTGGCGCTACTGGAGCACTTCCGAGTGCCGCCTCCACAAGACGCTAAGAACGCCGCACTAAGCGCGGGATGAGCGACCTTCCGGAAGCGGAAGCCAAATCACACCTTTGTAACTGGTTCCTCCAGGTTTCTCCTCCCCCGGAAACACAGAGCTGCTTCCCTCTGGTGCTAAGGCCTGCCGGGGGTTGAAAATGGGCGTGAGCACAGGGCGGCGGAGCAAGCGCGGCTGGTGAGGAGCAGCGACCGGTGAGAACCGGTCAGGCTCGCCGGAAACTGGAGCCCCGCAGCGGCTGGGGCGTAGCTCGCAGCCCGGATGATGGAGAAGGCGCGCCCGGCGCTGTTGCCGCCGCAGGACGTGGGGGATACGGTGGAGACACTAATGGTGAGGCCGCGGGGACCGGGGGTTCCGGGAGGGAGCGGCTTCGTGCCTGAGGACGGTGCTTCTAGAACACTCTGAGCTGACAAGTGCGTTTCAGAGCACACCCGGACTTCACCAGGCCGCACTAGACACTCTCCCCATCCGCCCCTGTCTGAGCCTCTGCGGCCCCTGGGCCACACCCTTGTGGCCGGATTGGCTGTACGTTTGGGCGCCATTCTGCTATTGGTGGAGATGGGGGTTGGGCGGGGCGGTATCGCCAGCTGTTGGGCGGAGTTCTCCAAAGCCTTGGGGTGGGTCTTAGGAATACAGTTTCTTCGTTCTTTAGTGGGGGAAGTACGCTCGCCTTTGAAATCTTTAAAGGCAACCGCGGAGTCTCAAAGTTCCCGTCTTTGAAAAACTGCCTCTTGTTTTTCTCTCTGGTCCTTCCAGCTTTTGCCTTTAGAAGAGTTAGAGTTCGTGCTTTTGATGTTGGGTTTTTTGGAGGATAGGAGTTTTTTGTGGAACTAATTAGCAAATTGTTAAAGGACTGGTTTCCTTCGTGAGTGTGCATAGTCTTATTTTGTAATGTTTTTGCCCTTTCCCTCTCTAAAAAAACCGTGGATAATTCATCTTATTTATCTTGAATAATCTTGAGTTACTTAAAATAGTCCTTTTTAAAAGGATGCATCTATTTTATGTGTACGAGTGTTTGCCTGCGTTGTATAAATGCACATGCAATGCCTCTGGAGGGCAGAAGGGGATGTTGGATCCTCTGGAAATGGAGTTTACAGACGGTTGTGAGTCCTATGTTGGTGCTGGGAACCGACTGGAGGTTCTCTGCAAGACCAGTCAGTGCTCTTAACTGCTTCACCGGCTCTCCGGTGAGTCCAGCTCCCTTAAGTCCCTTCTCGAGGCTGTAAAACACTCGGTCACCACACTGAAGGCTTCAGTCTCCGTCACTGAAACAAAGAAGGAAAAACTAAGTCCACTCAAAAGATATGCTGTCCACCTGTAAAAATCACTTGCCTGCTTTTTGTTTTCGTTTTACTTACTAGAATCTATTCTGCTTATAAATTTAACGTCTGCTGTGTGTAAATAGACCTGGAAAAATACAAAATTTCAAAAGCTGCGGACTGTTGATTGATTCAGTATGATTTTTTTTTTTTTTTTGTCTTTTCGAGACAGGGTCTCCCTGTAGCCCCAGCTGTCCTGGAATTCGCTCTGTAGACCAGGCTGGCCTTGAACTCACAAAGATCCACCTGCTTCTGCCTCCCAAGTGCTAGGATTAAAGGCGTGCGCCAACACTCCCTGCGATTCGGTATGAATTTATTGAGTCAATGATACATTCAGTCTTGGTGCTGTGAAGATAAGACATTAAAAGATAGTTTCACCGGGTGTGGTGGCCCACGCCTTTAATCCTAGCACTCGGGAGGCAGAGGCAGGTGGATCTTTGTGAGTTCAAGGCCAGCCTAGTCTACAGAGTGAGTTCTAGGACAGCTGGGGCTACAGGAAGACCCTGTCTGGAAAAGACCAAAAAAAAAAAAAAAAGTTTCTGGGCTGGTCGTGGTGGTGCTTTAATCCCAGCACTCAGGAAGTAGAGGCAGGCAGATCTCTGTGAGTTCAAGGGCAGCCTGGTCTACAGAGTGAGCTCCAGGCCAGCTGAGACTAAAAGGGAGACCTTGCCTTGAAAAATACAAAAAAAAAAAAAAAAAGTTTCTGCAATCTGGTCTGAAATAGAGTAAGCTGGGTGTGGTGGCACATGCCTTTAATCCTGGCACTTGGGAGGCAGAGGCAGGCAGATCTATAAATTGAGTGCAGAGCTGAGACTATAGCTTGGAGGTAGATCACTTGCCTAGCATACATGAAGGCCTAGGTTCAGTCTCCAGCACAAATAAATAAATAGGGTGTGGTATCTGAATGAGTACTGGGGATATAGCACGTGGGAGAGTTGCCCAGACATTGTAACTGTAGGTCATTCTCTTATCCTTGCTAGACCAGACAGAAATTGCTGGGGTGATTTTCACCTGTCCTGGGATGGAACATTGAGGCACCACTGAGCTGTATCCTCTGCTCAAGGGAGAATTGTGTACAAGGTTCCTGTTAGGTGGTAAGAACCATTTGGAGAGGTGGCTCAGTGGTTAAGAGCGTTGGCTGCTCTTCTTGAGGACTCAGTTTCCATTCCCTGCACCCACTTAGCCTCTAACAACCATCCATAACTCCAGTTCCAGCTACCAGCAGATCAGATGCCCTCTTCTGGCCTATGTGGGCATTGCGTGTACTGGTACACATTCAGGCAAAACACACATAAAATAAAAAAGGCACCATCACTGTTGATGCGTACCAGGATCTGAGGTCAGTCCTCAGGATGCCGCCATGAACAAGATGGATAGGAGTTATGGCTGCTCTTGGCCTGGACCCTCAGTCAAAAGGACGATGGCTGCAGGGGCTGGTCCAGGAGTGTAGGAGGAGCACTGAACCCTCGTAAAGGAAGTGGGTTGGGAGCTGCTCAGGAGGCAGAATGAGCAGGTGGGAGAGGCCCAGCTCAGGATGGTGCCCTGGTTTTGGGCTTGGGCAGCTGGGTAGGTAAATGGCAGGACAGTCACTTGGATGGGGCACACTGAGGATGAGGAGACTGGGTTCAGGTTGGGAAGTGTCATTGGAGGTGCCCGTGGGATGTCTGACATGTGGCTCTGGGGGTTTGTCTGGAACTCTGGAGAGTGGTTGTGTGTGTGGATGGGAGGACAGAAACCCAAGCTGTCTGCATTACTGAGCAGCACCATTTACAGAAGGAGTGGCCAGAGGAATGTAGGAAAACCAGGATTGGATTAATCTCAGGAGCGATCAAGGGTATGGTATATACCTGTGATTCCTCGTAGCATAACACCCCGCATTTGCAAACCCCTGCCCCCATCTCCAGAACATCTTTAGAGACTCTCAGTTATTTAGGTTGCAGAAGCAGACAGGGAAGACTGAGGGGTCAGTCAGCAGGACATGGGCAGGAAGCAGCAGGGAGAGTGAGTCTTGTGTCTCTTTTTTTCTTTTTTCTTTATTGTTTTTTATGTGTATAAGTGTACTGTCTGCATGTAGGTTGGTGCACCTGTGTTGTGCAATGCCATGGAGGTCAGAAGAGGGCGTCAAATTCCCCTGGAATTGGTGTTAAAGACGGTTCTTAGCCACCATGTGGGTGCTGAGAATTGAACCCAGGTCCTCTGCAAGAGCAGTTGGTGCTCTTAAGCGCTGCGCCATCTCTCCAGCTCCGAGTCTTGTGTCTCTTGATCCCAGCTTCTGCCTGGAGATTCCCGTGTGCACTGTGGAGAACTGTTGACCAAGTTGCTGTTTTGAGCCTGTTGAGCTTGAGAGCCCTGTGGGCCATCAGGGAGGGATGGGGTACTGGGGTAGCAGAGAGTATGGTGTGAAGACCAGCTGCGGGTGAGGCTGCTCGGGAGACGGCTGCAGACCAGGAGATAAGAGGCACAGCAGCACCTGAGGGGCAGGCAGCCAGGGAGAGGAGAGGAAGCTGTCATTTAAGAGGCCGTCATCGGTATCAAATGCACCAGAGAGTTCAAGTAAGATAAGCATAGGGACAGGAAAGGAGACCTGGGATATGCAGACCCTGGGTGAGTCCTTGGGCCACCTGAGCAGAGGAGTTTGGGCTAGATGACAAGCCCAAGGCCTGGGGAGAGACTGTGACAGAGGGAATGGAGCCCAGCGAAGTGTGCTGGAAATGAGACTCTGGAGTGTTTTCAGGGGGTGGAGAGATGTCCTGGGAAAAGAGAAGCCTGGTGTGTGAGGAAGCCGGCCCGTCCACTGCTTCAGAGGCTCAGGTGAGGCTGAGGAACGCTTCCTGTGGACCATTGGTTAGCAGAGGAGCTGGACATCTCTGAGGAGACACACACTCTGCCTGGTTTTACCTGCTGTCTTTTGAGAGTACCTGTGTTGCTGGGCTGGCAGCTCCTGTACTTAATGAACTATTAGCCCTCCCCAGCAGCCTTGTAAGTCCAGTTACATTTGATGGAATTTGGGCTGCTTTCTCGTCTGTCTGAAGACAGTGCTGCAGGTTGCACACATTTTAGTTCCTGGTGATTTGATGTCCATAGTGGGAAACTTCATAGTCCTCTTCATAAAAATAGTCGACAGCCACACCACCCTGAGTGTGCCCAATCTCATCAGAGGAATAATACAGATTGTGTTAAATGAGGGAAGAGACGGTCTTTAGATGAAAGTCACCAAGTGTCTTGTTTGGAAAAGGATTTTTGAATCATTTGTGATTCTCTTAGGTTCTAATTCTAGAAAGACACTGGGCTGTCACACAAGGACCAGTACTGAGAGCCGAGTCTCCCAGGATGGTTGCAGGAGAGTTAAGTGCTTAAAAGAACTCTGTCCCTCCATGTGGTGCTGGCAGATAAGCCCATACGTGTGACAGTAGATGCGCTGAAGGAGGGCCTTAACCCAGGACTGACGATAGCTCTGCAGAGCTGTTTGTGGTCTGTTTAGGACCTGAGACCTTAAACCAGGAAACTCATAGATTATCCTGGATGGTGTACGTGGTGATAGAGTTTAAGATTCTATGTGTTTCGACTTGTTCATATAAACGTCTACAAATCCAGCAGCTCGGGGAGCCTGGAATCCAGGAGTTAAAACCCTCCACTCAGTTGATTTTGCTTTTCCAAGGCTAAGGATGATCAGTAATTTCCTCAGTCAGCACAACTAGGGAGGTGGCGTGGAAACAGACACGTTGTTCAGTGGGACCAAAATTGCTAGCAATTATGAATAAGAGAAGGGAGGAGTCTCCCCTGGCTGTGTACATACAGCGTTGTTTACGGCTACACTTTTTTCTTCTCTGAGATGCAGAGCTAGGCGGAGGCAGCTGCACGTGAGTGCCTGAAGGTCCTCATACAGGAAACGGCTGGTCCAGGAATGCAGAAGGGAGCACAGCTTGCCAGGAAGAGCTGCTAATGTGTGTTCTCTTCTCTCGCAGTTACATCCGGTCATCAAGGCTTTTCTCTGTGGCTCCATCAGTGGGACCTGCTCCACCCTCCTCTTCCAGCCTCTGGATCTCCTCAAAACTCGCCTGCAGACTCTCCAGCCCTCAAACCATGGGTAGGGCCGTTACCTGCTTTTCATTTGGCATCCGGGTTTAACAGCTTCTCAGACACAGGAGTGTCCTTACCAGTTCAGTCAACTTCTGTCATGTTAGATTTTTCAAAGAGAAAACACAAACCATGCCCAAATTCTGTGTTTTTGTTGTTGTTTGTTTGAGACAGAGTCTTACTATGTGGCTCATGGTGACCTTGAACTTGAAATCCTCTTGCCTCATCTTCCTGAGTGCTGGGGCATATGCTTTGTATATATTCTCTTTTTCCTCAAAAAAGTTATATATTATATATCATATATAGACACATTATAATTTGATTTTTTTTTTTTTTTTTGGTCTTTTTGGGACAGGGTCTCCCTGTAGCCCCAGCTGTCCTGGAACTCACTCTGTAGACCAAGCTGGCCTTGAACTCACAAAAATCCACCTGCCTCAGTCTCCCAAGTGCTAGGATTAAAGGTGTGAGATATTTCTTATTAAATGAATCCTTTCCTGAACAGCTCTGTAGGATCCTTCTTCAGTGGCATTTGCATTTTTCTTATGCTAACTTGGGATGTTCTAGCAACGCTGCCAGATTTTCTGGAAGTAGCATCCATTTTGAATGCGTGTCTTTTGTCCCCAACATGAAACTTAGCTCTATGGAGCTACACCAAGTATATGTGAAGTGGAGTTTGTCCTGTTGCATGTGGTGTGAGTGGACAGGCATGTGTGTGCCAAGCCCTGAGAACAGAAAGTCAAGAGTAATTCTAGGGCCTGAAAGATAGCTCAGTAGGTAAGGGTACTTGCTGCCAAGTCTGACAACTTGAGTCTGGTTCCCAGGACCACATGGTAGAAAGAAAGAACCCACAAATTGTCCCCTGACATACACACACTAAATAAATAAAGTAATAAAATATTTTGAAGAACAATTCTAAGGTGTGTTGAGAGGGCCCTACCCTGTGTGTTTCAGAAGAGTGTGCACAGATGGCACTCTGGGGAACTCTCTTAGGACCCAGTCTGACTGTTTTTCTTTCCCTGTCCATTCTGTCTGCCTTCAGGTCCAGGCGTGTTGGGATGCTGGCTGTATTCCTGAAGGTGGTTCGCACAGAGAGTCTTTTGGGCCTGTGGAAAGGGATGTCCCCTGTAAGCTCCCTTCTGGATCTGGGTTCCTGAATCACCTCCTTTAATAACCTGTCATCCACCTCACCAATTCCTAAGGCTACTCAAGTTGGAACTGGGGGTAATACATACCCCCATCTGTTTGTAGTCAGAGTTACCTTTCTGTTGCTTTGACCAACCTGACTGAAGCAACCTAAGGGAAGAGAGGCTTATTTTGGTTCATGCAGGGGATATTGTCCATCTTGGCTAGGGAGGCATGATAGGGTAGTGGCTCGTACACCCTTAGTGTCAGGAACATGAGGTAGTGTGGGTACTTGAAATTGGCCAATGTTTCAGATTGCAGAATTAAAGGACAAAAGTGTAGATCTGATCCTGGCCAGAAAGCAACACTGAAGTCCTGGGTGAGCTCTGCAGGAGCAAGCTTTTTCAGCAGTGCTCGATGAGCTGGGAGCCCCACCTCTGATGGCGGTGTTCATCCAGATGGTTTCAGAAAAACATAGCACTCTTCATCTGCCAGAGCATCCCAACTGTCAGTGTCACCTGCTCCTGAAATACCAAATACTGTGATGGAGCGGTTAGCAGGAGCCTGACCTGCACCCCAGAGACGGCCTGTGCCCTGTTCACCCTCCCACCTTCATGTCACAGAGAGGGCACGGAAGGAAAGACACTGAGAGAGAGCGCAGTCACCTAACTCTTCGGTGTGTTTTTTAGTGATTTCCACACCTCATTTATAAGTGAAGCTTTATCATAGACACACATTTATACGGTTGAGGCAAAACCACATTGTTTGTAGGGTTCAAAGTCGTCATTTTAGTCACACAATCAGACAAGTCTACTGGACTTTCCGTTTCTCGTGCTGTCACTAACTTCTGTTTGAGGGCTAGGGGAGTGTCTCATCTGCACTCCTGAGCTGTGGTTTGTTAGCACAGCACTGTGTGTCTACAGTTGACCTCACCCTTGCCACCTCTGTGAAAGTAGGCTGGGATGCCCATACCTGTATCTCTTCACCCAAAGGCTTTCTCTGGCCCCAAGGACCTACTTTGCTGGAATTGCCAACGTGTTGGTGCCCAACCTCAGCCCACAGCAGCCCTCAGGCCCTGAAAGATGGGAGGTGATGTTTAAACTTCACCCCTCACCCTCAGTGGAAGGATCACTGGGGGTGGAGGGCGCTCTCCACTGACTGATTTGCCAGAACTCCCCAAAGAAGTTAAGTTGCCCGGGCTAACTGCTTTCATAGCACCTTTTATTGGCTGCCTCTGTCTGTACTACCAAGCTCCCTTCATGCCTTAAATAACTTGCATGCAGATCACCTTGGGGTCTCTGGGGAACCCCGGCTAAGGGGATGTCTTGTGCTGTTGGGTCTTTGACTGCATCCTTCCTCCCTCTGGCTTTCTGCAGTCTATTGTGAGGTGTGTCCCTGGTGTTGGAATCTACTTCGGCACTCAGTATTCTCTGAAGCAGTATTTCTTGAGAGGCCATCCTCCCACGGCCCTGGAGGCAGTCCTACTGGGCATGGGCTCACGCTCTGTCGCAGGGGTCTGCATGTCACCTATTACAGTGGTCAAGACACGTTATGAGGTAAGCTAGCTGCTTTTGAGCTTCTGGGTGGGTACACTGAGCCCTGAGATCTGGGTAATGGGCACTGGTGCCAGCCTCTGGCGTGTGGTCAGGGCAAGCAAGTGATGTGTAAAAGTCAAGTCCTTGATGCCTTTGGTGGTGGTGTGTAACCTGGGGTCACTCGGGCTGGTGGTCAAGTGCAAGGCCTCCCTTGTCAGTAACTGGATCGGCCTCCCTTTGCAGAGTGGGAGGTATGGCTACGAGAGCATCTTCGCAGCTCTGAGGACCATCTACTGCAGCGAGGGCCACCGAGGCCTCTTCAGTGGCCTGACAGCGACCCTCCTTCGTGATGTGCCCTTCTCGGGACTCTACCTGATGTTTTACAGCCAGAGCAAATCCACAGTGCTCCATGGTATGGCTAAAGGAATGTATGGTGAAGAAGTCTCTGAGATACCAGAGTCTTGCCATTTTCTCTAGGATATTCTTAGCAGTTTTGGTAACTGAGCCATACTAGGATTGTGTCCAATTCTAGGCCGGGTGCTGGGATGCAAAGGTGGAAGTGACTGGCTTGGTCCCTGCCCTTTGGATCTTATGTCCTTTTATGGCAAGAGTACATTACGTTATTATAATTTGAGGTGGGGTGGGGAATTGGGTCCTGCAGTAGTACATCCTACACCTGGTGAAATTGATTCTCATGGGGCTGGAGAGATGGCTCAGTGGTTAAGAGCACTGACTGCTTTTGGAGAGGACCCAGGTTCGATTCCCAGCACCCACTTGGCAAAAGCCATCTTTAAGCTGGGCATGATGGCACATGCCTTTAATCCTAGCACTTGGGAGGCAGAAGCAGGCATATCTCTGTGAGTTCAAGGCTAGCCTGGTCTACAGAGTGAGTTCTAGGCCAGCTGGGGCTATAGGGAGACCCTGTCTCAAAAAAAGAAAAAAGAAAAAAAAAAAAAGATTGTCAGTCACATCCTAGGCCTGGACCCTAGAGCAGGTGCTTTGGGAGTTTATGTTCCAAGATGCAGCTAGTGTGGTTCTCATCAGACAAGTCTGAGAATGCCGGCTGGTTAGGAGCTTATGGAAGAATTATTTTCACTTCCTTGTGTGTTCTCTGTTAATGTTCATTTGTTTTTTTTAAATTTAAAAAAATGTAAATTATTATAATGTGTATGAATGTATTGCCTCTGTGTGTGTGTGTGTGTGTGTGTATGTGCTCCTATGTTGTATTGTTCGATGCCTATGGAGGTCAGAAGGGGGCCTAGAACTAGTTATAGCAGGTTGTTAGCTGCCTTGTGGGTGCTAGAAATCAAACTTGAGTCCTCTGCAGGAGCACCCAGTGCTCTTAACTGCTGAGCAATCTCTCCTGCCCCCTATTTTTAACATTTTAAATTTATTTTATGAGTAGGTTTGCCTCTGTGTGTAAGTGCACCCATGTGAGCACTGTCTGCAGAATCCAGAAGAGGGCATTGGATTCCCTGGAATTGGTGGGTTCTGGGAACCGAACCTGGATCCTCTGGAAGAGCAGCCAGTGCTCTTAACCCCTGAGCCATCTCTCCTGCCCCTCATTTCTTTATTTTGAAACAGGGTCTCACTAAGTTTGCCCAAGTAGGCCTTGAACATGTGACCTTCTGTTTCAATTTCCTGAGTATCTGGATTGAAAGCCTACCATCAGGTCAGGCTATGCAATTTTTGTTTATTTCCAAGAACACCAGGCCTGTTGTTATTTATACCTGCATTTGGGCTTATCTGGTACATTTTGTAATTAGGGTAAGTTGCACATTTTTAGCAAGTAGACTATGTGTGTAACTCTGTCTTTATATTGGAGGTTCATGATGTGTTTGGCCCATTGTGGATAATATTTTTATCACTTGAATCAGGTGGTATCTGCTAGGTATCCCCTCAGAAAAAAAGAAAACAAAACAAAAAATCTTACTTTTGTAATTTCCACGTATTTTTGTGGGAAGATAACTTTGATTTCTGTTTTTTTTTTTTTCACCTCTTTTAGGGTTAATGGATTGCGATGGTCATTGTAAAACTACTGGCACATTGTACCTTTGTCTCTCTCTTTTTTTTCTTTATATATATATATATATTTTTGGGGGGCGGTCTTTTCGAGACAGGGTCTCCCTGTAGCCCCAGCTGTCCTGGAACTCACTTTGTAGACCAGGCTGGCCTTGAACTCACAAAGATCCACCTGCCTATGCCTCCCGAGTGCTAGGATTAAAGGCATGTGCCACCATGCCCGGATTTTTTGGTCTTTTTGAGACAGGGTCTCCCTTTAGTCCCAGCTGGCCTGGAGCTGGCTATGTAGACCAGGCTGGCCTTGAACTCAGAGATCCGCCTGCCTCAGCCTCCTGAGTGCTGGGGTTAAAGGTGTGTGCCACCATGCCTGTCACATTGTACCTTTAAAATGTCAATCCTGGGGCTGGAGACATGGCTCAGCAGTTAAGAGCGCCAAATGCTCTTGCAGAGAACCCGGGTTCGATTCCTAGCACCCACATGGAGGCTAAGAACCGTCTTTGACTCCAGTTCCAGGGGAATCCGACACCCTCTTCTGACCTCCGCGGCATTGGATGACATGGGTGTACCAACCTACATGCAGACAGTACATTCATACACATAAAAAAATAATAAATAAAATTTAAAAAATAAAAAATAAAATAAAATGTCAATCCTTGGGGCTGGAGAGATGGCTCAGTAGTTAAGAGCACTGACTGCTTTTGCAGAGGTCCTGGGTTTGATTCCCAGCACCCACATGGTGGCTAAATACCATCTGACTCCAGTTCCAGGGGAATCCGACGCCTTCTTCTGGACTCCGAGGCATTGCACGACATGGGTGCACCAACCTACATGCAGATAATACACTCGTACACATAAAAAATAATAAATAACCCAGGCGTGGTGGCGCACACCTTTAATCCTAGCACTTGGGAGGCAGAGGCAGGCAGATCTTTGTGAGTTCAAGGCAAGCCTGGTCTACAGAGTGAGTTCCAGGACAGCTGGGGCTACAGGGAGACCCTGTCTCGAAAAGACCCCCCCAAAAAAAATAATAATAAATTTTTTTAAAATGTCAATCCTTACAGCCTTGTTTCAACCGTGTCTTTCTGACTTGGGGGAGAGTGAACAGGCAGCTTCCCCTGCCCTGAATCTGATGAATGTAAGATTTTAATTAACTGTGTGCTGCTTGGTTCTGTTTCAGACCAGTTGGATGCAGCGTTTGTTCCCCTTGTCAACTTCGGCTGTGGGATATTTGCTGGAATTCTGGCTTCGTTGGTGACTCAGCCTGCGGATGTCATCAAAACTCACATGCAGCTCTCCCCGGTGAAGTTTCAGGGGATTGGCCGAGCAGTGGCGCTTATTTTCAAAGTAAGACTGTGGGGTCAGTGCCTGCTTCTCATGGTCTAGGATCTCATCCTTCACTTACATAGAATCATAAGTGAGCTTCAAAAATCAACAGGTTCCTTGTGGTTGGTAGAACATATATGTACCATGTGCAAGGCCCTTGGTTCAGTCTCCACCCTGGCTGGCCTCAAACTCACTTTGTAGACCAGGCTGGCCTTGATCCCTATGCTGGGATTAAAGGTGTGTGCCACCATGCCCTGGCATGCGCTATGATGCCCCCCATCCCCAAGTATGGTGGGCCAAGTATGGTGGGGCACTCTTCTAGTCACAGGACTTAGGAGGCAGAGGCAGGTGGCTAGCCTGGGCTACGTAATGACAGTCTGTCTTTAAAAAAAAAAGTCCCCAGTGGTTGAAGAGATGGCTTAGTGGTTAATGCACTGGCTGCTCTTGCAGTGGACACAGGTTCAGTTTCCAGCACCCACATAGCAGCTGACGACCATCTTAAGCTCCAGTTCTAGGGTACCCAGCACTGTCTTCTGACCTCCGAAGACACTGCACACAATTAGTGCACTTACAAATACATGAAGGAAAAACACTCATACATGTAAAATAAAAATTAATAAGAACTTTGTTTTTGGTCTTTTTGAGACAGGGTCTCCCTGTAGCTCTGGCTGTCCTGGAACTCACTCTGTAGACCAGGGTGGGTGGCCTTGAACTCACAAAGATCTGCCTGCCTCTGCCTCCCAAGTGCTAGGATTAAAGGTGTGCGCCACCATGCCTGGCAATAAGAACTTTTTATTTATTTATTTTTTTATAATTTATTTATTTATTTATTTTTGTATGTGTATGAATGTACTGTCTGCATGTAAGTTTGTGCACCCATGTCATGCAATGCCGTGGAGGTCAGAAGAGTGTGTCGGATTCCCCTGGAACTGGAGTTAAAGACAGTTCTCAGCCGCCATGTGGGTGCTGGGGATTGAACCCGGGTCCTCCGCAAGAGCAGTTGGGGCTCTTAACCGCTAGGCCATCTCTCCAGCCCATAAAAACTTTTTTAAAAGGTCCTCAGCAGCCGGTGGGGCACACACCTTTAATGCCAGTCCTCAGGAGGCAGAGGCAGGTGGGTCTCTGCCAATTCCAGGGCAGCCAGAGCTACACAGTGAGACCCTGTTTCAAAAGAAGAAAAAACTCCCCAGTGACTCTGTGAGTCTAATGTATCCTGCCAGGATTAAAAACTAAAGAACCTATTTTGTCTTTTTGGTGGGTTTTTTTTTGGGGGGGTCCTGGGTTTTTTTTGTTGGGGGTGGGGGCAAGGTGCACCTGACTAGGATAATCTGTGCTCCTGATTGACTGAGTCAGGAAATTAGCCCAACAATCTATAAGGACCAAAGACAAAATGTGATATAATCAGAAAGGAAAAACACATTGTTTTTGTTCTAGTGCTTT
Source organism: Rhizomys pruinosus (assembly GCA_009823505.1). Classification (NCBI taxonomy): domain Eukaryota; kingdom Metazoa; phylum Chordata; class Mammalia; order Rodentia; family Spalacidae; genus Rhizomys; species Rhizomys pruinosus. The sequence continues at coordinate 944,107 of VZQC01008552.1, read as the reverse complement.
GCTCCAGAACAGATGGACAGACAGTATTGTTGAAGACAGGAGGGCACTAGGGTACTGTTGTCAGAGTTTAACTTTTCTTTTAAGACAGGGTCTCTTTGTAGCCCCAGCTGGCCTAGGACTCACTGTGTAGATCTACCTGGCTCTGCCTCTGTCTCTGCCTCTGAGCACTGGAATTAAAAGTGTGGGACCACAGCCTGGCTTTAGCATTTCTTTTTTTAAGATTTTATTTTTGCACTTGGGAGGCAGAGGCAGAGGCAGGTGGATCTTTGTGAGTTCAAGGCCAGCCTGGTCTACAGAGTGAGTTCCAGGACATCTGGGGCTATAGGGAGACCCTATCTCAAAAAAGACAAAAAAAGATTTTATTTTTGTTTTATTTGTATGAGTGTTTTTGCTCACATGTTTGTAAGTGTAACACGTGTGTGCTTGGTACCCATAGAGGCCAAAAGAGAGCACTGGATACCTTGGAATTGTAGTTAAAAGATGGCTGTTAGCTGCCCTGTAGGTGCTAGGAACCGAACCTGGATCCTCTGCAAGAACAGCCAGTGCTCTGACTGAGCCATCTCTCCAGTTCCAATATTTAACATTCTTGTTAAAAGGTTAAATATGAATGTGTGAATCTAATATTCTTTTTTTTTTTTTTGGTCTTTTTGAGACAGGTCTCCCTGTAGCTCTGGCTGTTCTGGAACTCACCGTAGACCAGGCTGGCCTCAAACTCACAGAGATCCGCGTGCCTCTGCCTCCCAAGTGGTAGGATTAAAGGCGTGTGCCACCAAGCCCGGCATTTATTTATTTCTGTATGTGTATCAATGTACTGTCTGCATGCAAGTTTGTGCACCCGTGTCGTGCAATGCTGCAGAGGTCAGAAGAGGGTGTCGGATTCCCCTGGAACTGGAGTTCTCCTGGAATTGGAGTTTCAGACGGTTCTCGGCTGCCATGTGGGTGCTGGGGATCGAACCCGGGTCCTCTGTAAGAGCAGTCGGCGCTCTTAACCGCTAGGCCATCTCTCCAGCCCATGATATTCTTTTTTTTAATTTTATTATGTTTTTATGTGTATGAGTGTACTGTCTGCATGTAGGTAGGTGCACCTGTGTCATGCAGTGCTGTGGAGGTCAGAAGAAGGTGTCAGATTCCCCTAGAACTGGAGTTAAAGATGGTTCTGAGCCGCCATGTGGGTGCTGGAAATCGAACGTGGGTCCTCTGCAAGAGCATTTGATGCTCTTAACCACTGAGCCATCTCTTCAGTCCCTTTTTGTGTGTGTGTGTGTGTGTGTGTGTGTGTGTGTGTGTGTGTGTGAATCTAATATTCTTTACACTGGGTTGTTTTCTTTATTCTGTACCTAAAATTGTCATGTTTTACTGTAATCTATTTAGCATACGGGAACTTGCATTAGCTAGATTATGGGGAAGTGGTGTTTTGCCTTTAATTCTTATAAAGATAGGGCCACAAAGAACATGCGGTGGAGTTACAAAATCAGAGACCATCAGCCATCTCTCCAGCCTCTAAATGTCCTTCGTTTTAGCCAAGAAATTTTCCCCAAGTAGTGCAGGCCTAAAAAATAATGCCTAGATATTACGGGGAAATTTTTTAGGTTAAATGGTTATCTTCTGGGCTTATGATTCATAGATTTGGCATGAAGTTTAAAGATTCAAAACTGGAGTAAAAGCTGGGTGTGGTGGCGCATGCCTTTAATCTCAGTGCTTGGGAGGCAGAGGCAGGTGGATCTCTGAACTTCAGGCCAGCCTGATCTACATAGCAAGTTCTAGGCCAGCTGTGGCTACAGGAAGACCTTGTCTCAAACAACAACAAAAAACCCCATCAGAACTGAAGTAAATCTCCATGGTGATAGGGCGTAAGTAGCTGTGCTGCCTCTTTGCTTCTAGACCTTTGACAGTTATTTCATTGTAGGACCATGGTCTGCCTGGCTTCTTCCAAGGTGGCGTACCCCGGGCACTCCGAAGAACTTTAATGGCTGCGATGGCATGGACAGTTTACGAAGAGATGATGGCCAAGATGGGCCTGACGTCCTGATAGGGCTGGGAAAGGGAGGATCTGTTGTCCTGCCTGGTTCCTGCCACTGGTTTCTGCATCTCGCCGTCCTTGAGTCAGAAGTCCTGCTTGGAAACCCGGCAGAAGCGTCGTTGTCTTTAGTCTCTCATTCAAGCAAAGAGCAGAGGACCTGAATGGAGCCTCCAGTCTCTGCAAGTGGGGTCACCAGTACGCACAGCTCAACCCACACTCCTAATCAGTACACCAGGGAGCTGGGAATGGTGCCTGCTTGGCCTACAAGGCTCCTTGGAAGGCATTTCTGCAGAGACTGTGCCAGGCCACTCCGCTTTTGGCCACCCACCTACACCACAGGGGCTGCTTAGCTATGTTCTAAGCAAGGAACCCCACTAGCAAGGCTACGGGCCTCCTGCTGTGTCTGATGGTCTCTGTTAGGAAGAGTAGACCCAACAGGGCTGTCCCAGGCCAGTGACATGGCTCAGTGTGGAAAGGTGCTTGGGGTAACTGAGTCAGTGCCCAGGACCCATGTGGGAGAAGGAGAGAGCTGTCACCTGAAAGCTGTCCTCTGACTCCACAAGTGCACCATGACATGCCCCCTCGTAAATAAATGCAATAAAAATTTTAAAATAGAGCTGTCATATTAGATTGAAGACTGAGGTGATGTCAGGAGTCAGGACATTTAGTTGGTTCCTAATCAGCCTCCATGGGCTGTGGAGGATGGGGACAGTGATTTTCTGGCCTCCAAATGTCCAAAGAAAATGTTTTGGTCTGTGCTCATGTATTGTTTCAATTATATGTTATCAGAGTTTTCTACAATTAAAGTTCAGATGAATAAAGCATTTTATCAGTGAAAGCTATGTGAAATAAGAAAAACAGCTGGTGTGGTGGTGCACATCTTTAGTCCCAGCACTTGGGGGGGCAGAAACAGGTAGACCTTTCTGAGTTTTTTTTTTTTGTAAATTTATTTTTTAACAAATCTACACCCGTACCCCCCCATTCTCCCACCCCACCAGAGCTCATGCATTCTGCCAAATAAAGAAAGAGCTTTTCATCTCTTTCTCTGTCTTTCTCAATATTCTCCATGAGGAAGTTGACTGTTTTGAGCAGAAGTTCACTGTTTCAGTCAGTTCTTCGATTCAGTCCTTTCTGTTGGTGGTGGTGGTGGTGTTATTTCCAATATGCATCACTCCCAACTGCTTTTGACAAAATCTCAGGGGGCTGTGCACAAGAAATACTTACAACTAGGTAATTGACCTTTCCGAGTTTTAAGAGTCTGGTCTGCCGGGTGTGGTGGCGCACGCCTTTAATCCTAGCACTCAGGAGGCAGAGGCAGGCGGATCTTTGTGAGTTCAAGGCCAGCCTGGTCTACAGAGTGAGTTCCAGGACAGCTGGGGCTACAGGGAGACCCTGTCCCGAAAAGACCAAAAAAAAAAAAGTCTGGTCTACATAGTGAGATCCAGGCCAGCGTGAGTACATAGTGGACCTTGTCTCAAACTACAACAAACAACAAGAAACGGGAGCTGGAGAGATGGTTCAGTGGTTGGACCCAGGGTTTGAATCCCAGTATTCACATGGTAGCTAACTCCAGTTCCAGGAGATTTGGTGCTCTCTCCTGATGTCTGTGGGCATTATACAACATGGGTGCACTTACATACACAAAGGCATACACATACACATACACATGAGAGCATTAAAAAATACCCAAAACAGCTGTTTGGAAAACCCAAATAGTGTTATGCCTCATTCTTTGATAATAACCAGTCAATTCTAGGGTAACTTTTCTTCTGATCTACCATGTAAACTCCTAAAGTTCAATTTAAAAATAAGATTTGACTCATTCATTCATTTGACGTTCATATTCCAGTGGTTTAGGACCTAGGTGTGGCTCAGTGGTAGAGCATTTGTGTGGTATATGCAAAGTCCTGGGTTTAATCCCCTCACACCACCAAAACATTTTTTTTTTTTTGAGACGGGGTCTCCCATTAGTCCCACCTGGCTTGGAGCTCACTATGTAGACCAGGCTGGCCTTGAACTCACAGAAATTTGCCTGCCTCTGCCTCCTGAGTGCTGAGATTAAAGGCGTGTGCCACCATGCCTGCCCCCCCCCTTTTTAAAAAAACAAACAAACCTTTTATAGCCAGGTATGTTGGTGCACACCTGTAATCCCAGCACTTGGGAGGCGGAGGGAGAAGAATCAGAAGTTGCCCTCCACTGCATGAGACCTGTTTCCAGAAAAAAGTGAATCTGTGACCCTAAATTAGTCATTCCCAGCCCACCATTCACTTTCTGTCTGCATTTTGTCTCTTCTGGACCCCTCATGGAATAGACTCCCATGATGCGTAGTCTGTTATACCTGGCCTCTCATGGAATAGACTCCCATGATATATAGTCTGTTATACCTGGCCTCTCATGGAATAGACTCCCATGATGCATAGTCCGTTATTCCTGGCCTCTCATGGAATAGACTCCCATGATGTGTAGTCTTATTCCTGGCCTCTCATGGAATAGACTCCTGTGATATATAGTCTGTTATACCTGGCTTCTCATGGAATAGTCTCCCGTGATATATAGTCTGTTATACCTGGCCTCTCATGTAATAGACTCCCATGATACGTAGTCTGTTATACCTGGCTTCTCATGGAATAGACTTCCATGATGCATAGTCTGTTATACCTGGCCTCTCATGGAATAGACTCCCATGATATGTAGTCTGTTATTCCTGGCCTCTCACATATTTTGAGGCATATTCAGGATGTGGCATGTTCAACACATTTATGTGTATGAGTGTATTGCCTACATGAATGTAAGTGCACCTGGGTTATACAGTGCTCACACAGGTTGGAAGAGGGTGTCAGATGCCTTGGAGCTGGAATTATAAATAGTTGTTAGCCGCCATGATGCTGTGAACCAAACCCAGGTCCTCTGCAAGAGCAGCCAGTGCTCTCAACCACTGACCCTTCTCTCCAACCCCAATACTCTGTTTTTTTCAGATTTATTTTTTTTTTGAGACAGGGCCTTACTATGGCCTCAAACTTGTGATTCTCTTGTCTGTGCCTTCCCAGTACTGGGATTACATGTGTAATACCAGCACTATGCTTAGTCCAGAGGGGTTTCCCTTTTTCCTGAGGTACTGGGAATTGAATGAAGCCTAGGCCTTGTGGATGCAAAGCCAGTACACTTTTTTTAAGTGTCTAAATTTTTTCTTTTTCTTTGAGAGGGTCTCCCTAGTCAAAGCCTGCCTGGAAGTCACAGTGTCAACCAGGGCAGCCTCTGTTTCACAGAGATCCACCATTGTGCAGTTATCCTTTAGTATCTGGAGAATTAGTTCCAGGACCTCCCATGGATGCCAACATCCAAGGATGCTAAAGTTCTTCATATAAAAGTGACACAGTATTTGCTAGTAACCCACACAGTCCTCCCTTACAATACCTGATACAGCGTAAATGCTGTGTAAATAGATGACATGCCTCCTGATTTCACAACATCAATTCTTGTTATTGTGTAAATATCCTTCTTGTTTATTTGTGTCGTTCC
>VZQC01008552.1:832787-926965 GCA_009823505.1 Rhizomys pruinosus | reverse complement strand
TCTTTTTTTTTTTTTTTTTTTTTTTTAGTATCACAACTTTCTGGAGAAATTTTATTTAGAAAATAAAAGATCCAACTGAATAGACAGACAATGCTCTTGGATACCACTGCCATATCATAACTGAATAGACAATGCTCATAAATACCACTGCCATATCATAACTGAATAGACAATGCTCATAAATACCACTGCCATATCATAACTGAACAGACAATGTTCATGGATACCACTGCCATATCATAACTGAACAGACAATGTTCATGGATACCACTGCTATATCATAACACTCTCAAATTCAGTTCAGACTCAAACCTTACTAAATTCTCAACCAAGTTCATCTCCAAAATGATCCTAGAAGAGAGACAACAAATAAAACATCCAACAAAAGTTTTAAAGGAAAAAAAAACTTTTGAGCAAACAGAACTTAACATAATTAGAATAGTATGGCATGCAAAGGGTCAGAAACAAGAATGACTACAATAAGCAAACCCCCAACACACCTCCATGCAGAAACAAGTATGTATCAACAGCTTTAAATCAGAGGGAAAAGGCACTGTCTAGTAAATAGTGCCAATACAACTGGTATCCCTGAGCAAAATAAGACTGCATCCCTATATCAAATATAAAAACAAATTCTGAATGGCTAAAAAAATTTGATGTGAAAGTAAAACCTTGAAAAGAAAAACTCTGAAACAAAAATGGCATGATGTAAACACTGAATCTGAGAAAATCATGTGTACTAAGTTATTTTTATACCTCATCTATATTTGAAATCAGGATATTCATGAACTATGTGTAATAATTACCCTGTATCCCATGTCTTCCACAAAATCACATGCAGTTGAATTATCATGGATATGCCATACTGTCTCTTTGATACTGCAGCCATACATAAACACATTCTTCTTTCGGGAATGGTCATGATAATCACAATAGACTAGAGGTAAACACTTCACTGCAGCTAGGTATTGTAGTAGCCCCTTTGCATGGGAAATTGTAGGGTGCATATCTGGGTTTGGACTTTGCCACTGTCTATTCAAATCCTCTCCACTTAGAGAACATCGATGATTTCCATTGATGACACCATCTGGGTTTAGGATAGGGACAATTTTAAAAATGTAAGATTCTCGTAAGCTCTGAGCAGTAGGGTTATTACTCATGAGATACTCCAATGTTCCTTTCATAACCCAACTTGCATTAGTTTCTCCAGGATGTACCCAAGCAGATAAGAAAATATAAGGGCGATTTCTGAATTGACAGAGATGGTTATGATAATTAGACTCTTGCATTGCCGTGATAGTCACCAAGGGACAGCTGGTTCCAGACAAGGTTTCACATCACACATCTTTTCGAAAATAGATTTGCTGGGGATTGCATGCTGATTCCAATTTTTGAAGATGCATCTGTAAAGCAGAATATGTATACGGGTAGTGATAGGCAAAATAGCAAACGTCATCTTTCTGTGGAAAGTTCACAGTGAATGTAATTGTATAGTAGGATTTTGCCCACCTGCAGCAGGTGGGCAAAAATTTTCTTGAGAAGTTTTCTTGAGAAGTGATTTTTGTAGTAACAAATGTCAGTGCCCGCACAAATCACCATGGCCTGGCATTTAATGCTTCCTGAACTGAATACATAAGTGGCTGCAGACCGTAATTAAACTGACTGTTGGATTTTCTCAGTTAATGATGTTAAACCTATAAGCAACACCTGGCTTCATTCCACTGACTTCAAAGTAAAACCACTGATGATAATGGCTGCTGTTTATATATGAGTTCAGAATAAGATCATATTCATTTTTTCTAATTTGAATTACTTTGCGCAGATTCAAATTTTGAGTTAAACTTCAAAAAATCTTCTTCTTCTGGAATGGTGTAATTTGGGTTATCTACATCATATACCACAGCGCGAATCATCAGAGGCGGACTGGGAATTAATCACTCAGTCAACTTGTTCTTTGTAGTTTCTTTTAATGGTACCACTTACTTCTTAACGTTTACAATTCTTAATGTTATTAACAATTGCTAGCAATTACTAACGCTACTAACAACTAATGCTACTAACAATAACAGCTTAGAAACCAAGAATATTTATACCAGTAGTGAGCCAATCAGCAGACAGATTATATAACATAGTGGACCATAGTGGACCAATCAATCGATAAGTTTTGCATCTATAGATACAATTTCTTATGTAAAATATTATGTTTTTTTTAAATTTTATTTATTTATTTATTTATTTATTTATTTATTTATTTATTTATTTTTGTATGTGTATGAATGTACTGTCTGCATGCAGGTCTGTGCACCCATGTCGTGCAATGCCGCAGAGGTCAGAAGAGGGTCTCGGATTCCCCTGGAACTGGAGTTCTCCTGGAATTGGAGTTACAGACAGTTCTTAGCCACCATGTGGGTGCTGGGGATCGAACCCGGGTCCTCTGCAAGAGCGTCGGTGCTCTTAACCGCTAGGCTATCTCTCCAGCCCCCGTAAAATATTATGTTTATGAAGTTGACAAGGTAACATATCATCTTTTTTTTTTTTTTTGGTCTTTTCGAGACAGGATCTCCCTGTAGCCCCAGCTGGCCTGGAACTCACTCCATAGACCAGGCTGGCCTTGAACTCACAAAGATCCGCCTGCCTCTGCCTCCCAAGTGCTAGGATTAAAGGCGTGCACCACCACACCTGGTTTATCATCTTAAAAGTTACTGAAGCATGCGCACTGTGTTCTTCAGCCAGCGCCTTTTGGCTACAGACCAAGTGCCATGTCTACAGACCAAGCGCCATTTCTCTTCAGCCTGTCACTTCGGGCACTCTTTGTCTCCAACACTTCCTCCTTTTTGTTTTACACAGGGGAGGGGAGTGAGTCGTGGGACTACCACACACTCAAGATAGACCGTGCCTGTCTTTAGATAGGCCGTGCCTGTCTTAGGTGTCTCTACATCTCAGGACTGTCTTACCTGTCATCAGAGTCCTGACTCTAAGCGTCAGGGTCCAGTCTTAGGTTGATCAGTCTAGGATGTGGACTTACCCGTCTTTGACTACTGGCCATCTGGTTGAGTGTTGTTGTTTTCTTCATTTAGAGCAAAAGGCTAAACCGTAAGAGCAACCTGCATGCACTGGCCACTTCCACAGCTCAGCCCATTATAGTCCAGCAGAGCATGCCTAGGAGTTAAAACAATGGACTCGTCATCTATGGACTATAAAAAGATGACAAGAGATGACAAACCCATTGCCCCAGTCCCAGCACAGTCCATAGTTTTTCCAATTTCAGTATAATCCAGTCCATAGTTGATTAGTTGTTTCAAATCAGTGATAGGCACTTAGCTCCTGGGCCTGTCGGGTGCCAGAACCTGCCCAGGAGCCACCTCCCAAAGAACATCCTGTAGGTAAATATAGAAAAACAGTGCAGGAGGCATGCCCTCTGCTATGCCTCACTCAATTCATGTCTGAGTTTCCACAAGTTTCTCCCTTTTTAGTTTTCAATGTAAGAAGTTTCATCCAGATCAAATTTAGATTTTCTTGATTTGGCTTAATACAACAAAGATAAAACAATCCAAATAGACTAATTACAATGGCTAAAACTCCAAACATGCCTCCAGCAGTATGAGTTATATTTTGTAACATTCCTTTTGGATCTAATCCTGTAAGTTTATCAGCAAATATTTGTGCAACAGTAGCAGCATCCTCATTAAACATACTTTTAGCAAAACTATCCTCAATTTCTCTTTTAAGTTTTATAATTTTCACCTTCATTGTTGTATTACCATGTAAATAAGCTTGAAACTCCTTCCATTCTATAACAGTTTCATTGTCTTGTAATTCAGTAATACAGAAAGTAGAGTTCCAATCACATCTAAGATGCAATTGTTCCTGCAATGACAACATTTTCTTTCCTAACCACCCTACCATTTGCTTTAATACATCTATTTCACTTTGTAAACAGGAGTCAATTTCAACTTGATGAGACCACATAGTATAAGAATCTTGATGCCATTGTTCTACAAAATGCTTAGTTTGAATAGTAGTATGTAAAGCAATACCAGATACAGCAGCAGTTGTAGTAACTGCGATAAGGCTCAAAATGACAGAACAATTCCTATCATACACTTAACATGCTTTAAAATCTTCTTAAAAAATTCCAAAATTACAGGATCTAAGGGATCATGAGCCCAAGGCCTACCAAGATTTATAGGCATCTGTATTAGTCACTTTTCTGTTGCTGTGATAAAACACCAGACCAAGGAACTTATAAAAGGAAGAGTTTATTTGAGCTTACAATTGGCTGTTCCAGGGAATGAGAGTCCATTGTGGCGGGTGGCATGGTGGCAGGTTCTGGAGCAGCAAACTGAGGGTCACATCTCACAAAGAGCACAGGAAACAGAGAGGAAGCAACTGTAGACCAGGAGGCTTGTTAAGCTCACTAACCCTGCCCCCAGTGACACACTTCCTGCAGCATGGCCACACACCCCAAGACCTCCAAAAACAGCACCACCAACTGGAGACAAACATCTGAATACCTAGAGCCTATGGGGGACACACATTCAAACCACCACAGCATCCAAATGTGAGTTTTCTGTTGCAAAATCATTAAAGATTCATTACCATTTAAACTAACAGAAGTATTAATACAGGAAAATAGTCTACATTCAATACAGGAAATATTAGAAGAAAAACTGAAAGTTCCTATAAGAATTACATAAGGCAAATGTACACAAGCGTTAGTGCTACTAAATTTTCTAAATGTATAGATTTAGAAGTCCCAGCAAAACTTCCATTAAACATGTGTATTGGCTTGATAGCTGCAGCCAATTTCCACAGATGAGTCTGCACTGCAGCAGGAGATGTCAAAATGGCCAGTCGATTTTCTGCAATACCGGGCCATCACCCCAAGCCATTGATCACTGCCTATCAGAGATGGTGTCTTCCTGTTTCAGGTTCTCAGTCATCCTGACAGTTTTAAGCAAATTACAAGTAACACCATTCTGAACAAGTTTTAACAAAGAGCCCATATGGTCCCCAATTGACTCATGGATTTTTAATAATTTTTCCAAATTTACCTAAAAATTTAGACCATATAAATGGTTTATATTTTAAGCCAATATAAGTAAAATCAGGGCAATTTGGCAATGTCAATTTCATTTCTTTAATAACATTGTCCCATGTCTGATTTATAGACCATGCAGAAAGCCGCTGTACACGTGTCCGGCTTCTGGTTATATTTATTCCTGGCAATAACCAATGTTGGTATGCCAAAGGCAAGCAAAATTCACCAGAGCTTAAACAAATGGGAATCTTTTCCATGGTATGAGTAAAATTATATTTAGTGCCATCATTAATGTTTAAAGAAGTAAAATCATTCCATGTTGGGGAAAGAATCTTTGGAGCAGTATAAACTTGTAAATCCATATCGCCCCAATACATAGGTTCTAACATAGGAGGATTAGGAATATAAGCCCAATAATTTACATTTACTGCTTGGCCAAAGGAAATAGCAGAAAGTAAAACACACATGGCTAAAAACAAATTTTCAGTAGCAAAGGGTTTTACAACTTTAGATGGGTTAGCACCTAGGATCCACGTTGCTGTCATCTCTGGCATCATCCTGATTGACTATTGGAGGGCTTATTTGTCTAATCAGCCTTCTGGAATCCATCTCAGTACCTCTTCATCCTGAGGAAAAACACAAACACTGCCTCTGCCCCAGAGGACCACTCTACATAATCTTTTCCAATCTTTAGGACATAAATTCATACTAGCTAGAGTTTCCAGTACGATAACAGTGAAAGATGCCTGAGGAACATAATTGGCCACAGCTTCTTTTAATTGTTTAATTGATTTAAAATCTAGCAGCTGGTGATATCTTTGTTGGTTCCGGTCCTCTATGACAGGCCATTCCCATTTCCTTTCGGAGTCACTGCTAACTTTAACTAGCCTCTTTATACAGGTGGTGACCTCATCAAAATCCCAGAGGGAAGGTAATGGCCTCCCTTTGTCTTGTTTAACCTCTCTCCATGGCCTCCCTCTGTCTCATTTTATCTTTTCCCATGGGAGGGTGGAGGTGGAGGCTTCACTGGAAGTGGATCCTTTTCCAAATCCTGTTCTAACTCATCTCCACTTAATTCTTCTCCCTCTGATTTCTCTCCATTTCTTTGGGATTCCTGCTCTCTTATTTCCTCCAACGTTTCCTTTCCATGGGAGATTTGAGCTTTAACCATAGGCTTAGAGGAGCCAAGGCATTCTCTAATTAACTGCCACATTGGAAAGGTTCCCTTGGGAAGTGGCTCTAAATCTTCTTGTCTTTCTAAGTCTTTTTTATGTTGTTCCCAATGAGGAACATTTAAAAAACCTTCTTCCAGAAACCATGGACTCACCTTTAACATGGTTTCTACATAAGCTTTTGCTGTACTATCTTTTATAGCAGTCCTTTAACTTTAACAAATCTTTTATGACTCTAGTCATCTGATTTCTTGATATTTCTGAGCCCATTTTATTTTTCTGGCTCCCTGTTTTTATTTTTTTATTTTTCTACTTCTAGTTTTTATTTTTTATATCTTATATCCCTGCTCCCTTAACACTCTGGCCAGAGCTTTTTACCTGCAGGGTTCCTCAGTTGCTCCACCGTGCCGATGAAACTAAAGTGCTGCAGCAAGGTCCCTGCATTCTGTCCGTATGGGCCACCAGTTGCGCTGTCCAGTGGCACAAATCATCGGAGGCAGACTGGGAATTAATCACTCAGTCAACTTGTTCTTTGTAGTTTATTTTAATGGTACCATTTACTTCTTAACTTTTACAATTCTTAATGTTATTAACAATTGCTAGCAATTACTAATGCTACTAACAACTAATGCTACTAACAACAACAGCTTAGAAACCAAGAATATTTATACCAGTAGTGAGCCAATCAGAAGACAGATTATATAACATAGTGGACCATAGTGGACCAATCAATAGATAACTTTTGCATCTATATATACAATTTCTTATGTAAGATATTATGTTCATGAAGTTGACAAGATAACATAACATATCATCTTAAAAGTTACGGAAGCATGTGCACTGTGTTCTTCAGCCAGCGCCTTTTGGCTACATACCAAGCGCCATGGCTACAGACCAAGTGCCATTTCTCTTCAGCCTGTCACTTCAGGCACTCTTTGTCTCCCACAAGGTTGACTCCGTATCTTCATCATCTTCAGTTTCAACCCCAGTACAACACAGCTTCCCTAGCTGCACTGTCCGTCCCTCAGAGTACTTCCACAAGTAGCCAAGTGTGGGCAAGCTTTTGTGCAGGTGAGAACAGTGAGGGAGGGTAAGCCTGAGGCTATTTGAGAAGGCACATTCTGCCATGTGATTCTATCCAAAGCCTTCACAATATCATTGTTCAAGCCCTGGGCTGCAGTAGTTCTGTTCTGACCACCTGGCTGCTGTGGTGTTATCCTCTCATTATCCTTTCCATCTTCTTTTGCTCCATCTCCTTTGGAATATACTTTTTCCTTCATTCCAGCTCCTTTTTTTTTTAAATTTATTTTTCTCTATGTGTATGAATGCACTGTCTGCATGCAGGTCTCTGCAACCGTGTTGTGCAATGCCATGGAGGTCAGAAGACGGTGTCAGATTCCCCTGGAACTGGAGTTCTCCTGGAATTGGAGTTTCAGATGGTTCTCAGCTGCCATGTGGGTGCTGGGGATCGAACCCAGGTCCTCTGCAAGAGCAGTCAGCGCTCTTAACTGCTAGGCCATCTCTCCAGCCCCTGCAGCTCCTTTCTTTAAGCTGCCGGAATTCCCAGATGCTTCCTCTCCAGCTGTGGGAACAACAATGGCGCCACGCATTTTTCCCTCAAACACAAAAGGCTTTGGTTCTTTGGAGATTAATTCAAAGTCCTGAAAATCATCAACAAGCTCAGGGAAGAGATGTTCGTACATTTTCAGTTCTTCTAATGTTTGTCCTGGTACATCCTGGGGTTTTGTTAATATGTTTCAATATCATCATTCTTAAAATTATGATCTAGGTCATCTTCATTTTCAATTTGATTTTCTGCTTCTAAATCAATATCATCGTTGTCATCACTTTCATCTACTACGTCATCCACTTCAGGGGGTAAACTGTAGAGCTGGGCCACAGGTCCAGTCACAGGAATAACTGGCAACTGGAAGTGTTGACAAGAGGATCAAGAGTCCTGACTGCCAAAGCATTCTTGCAAAGTACTATACAGAATTTTCATTCCATTAGCATCAATAAATGCTTTTCTTCCCAACTTGATATTTGTAACACTTTTTTTTTTTTTTTTTTTTTTTTTTTTGAGACAGGTCTCCCTGTAGCCCAGCTGTCCTGGAACTCACTCTGTAGACCAGGCTGGCCTTGAACTCACAAAGATTTCACCTGCCCTCCCAAGTGCTATGTAACACTTTTTTTTTTTTTGGTCTTTTTGAGACAGGGTCTCCCTGTAGCCCCAGCTGTCCTGGAACTCACTCTGTAGACCAGGCTGGCCTTGAACTCACAAAGATTCACCTGCCTCTGCCTCCCAAGTGCTAGGACTAAAGGCGTGCACCACCACGCCCGGCTATGTAACACTTTTTAAGCTCTGTAAAATTCCTTTCCGAATGAGCATGTTTCTATGCCGATTACCATGGCGGTGCCAATCTACATAAATTGTTAAAAGCCCATGAACATATCCTCTCTCTACAGCTTTCCTGGCATTTGTTTTTGATTTTATCAATGCAGCAAGAGTGTCTAAAGCAAACTTCATAAGACCCGAATTCTTCTTACTAAATGATCCAATGATTTTAAACATCAGCTCCACAATGCCATTTTTACCCAAAGATGCTGAATTCACAGAGTTGATAGAATATACTCGTAAAACCTGAAGACAGGGCAGAACCAAGCGGTAATTCTGCGAGTGCTGCTTGACCAAATTCAGAGTTATATTCAGAGCCCTGTTAATTCTAGCTTTCACTCCAAATTTTTTGTCTTTTGGTCCAATCTTTGCAAGAATGGAATGAGTCTGTACCATTACTTCCTCATGTGGCAAACGTTCTTTGCTGGCGTTCATAAGTAGTTGTAACAGTATTTGTGAACTACCTTTGGAAACTAAGAAACTTGCTCTTCGACCTCCACCAGACGACACCAGCTCAACAAAAATGCTTAAGATATTAAGTGTAGTTTGGAGATCTTTCATATTCTCTAATGTTGATAACAGAACTTCCACTCCTGTAGAACCTTTGGTTGTCATTTCTCTCTGTGTTTTTTCTTGACTCTGAGACAAATGAAGAATTTTGGATGATGTAACATATCTAGCAATGTCTGATTCTGGACTTTCCACATTGGTCTTCTCTAACTGAGCCAGGAGTACCACATTCTGAGAGTTATTGTTAAGGCTTTTTTCTGCTACCACTTTTATCTTGCTCATCTTGAGTTACTTCATTTCACCATTGCAGATAATCAGCTCGGCATGGACGCTTGTAGCCCGCGGCCCGGTGTTTTCATACAAACCCCTGCGGCAGGAGAGGCGGAGGCAGCGAAGAAGGCTGCAGAACCTGCCCACATCCCCTGCAACGTCAGCGCTCTTTACACCCTCTTTGAAAGACGAAGGCTCTCCCCTCTCCATGGGTGGCCTCCTCAGCTTCTGCTGGCATCAAGAGCTCCCAGTGCCCCCAGAGGTGTTACTCAGCATGTCCCCAGTGGAACGCTCTGTACCACATCCTCCCTGATCCCCTGCACCCCTTCCATTTGTGACTTGCAAAAGAAAAGCTCAGCCTTCAGCAAGGCCAGAAGGGCCTCCTGACCAGGCATGTAAAGGACTGCAGAGGCATTTGAGAAATGAATGGGCCAGTTTAATACTTTAATACAAAATCCTTATAGAGGAATTTCTTAGCAGATATAATTCTGGCCAATAAACTGAATTTTTTTTTATCTTTTCGAGACAGGGTCTCCATGTAGCCCCAGCTGTCCTGGAACTCACTCTGTAGACCAGGCTGGCCTTGAACTCACAAAGACCTGCCTGCCTCTGCCTCCCAAGTGCTAGGATTAAAGGTGTGTGCCACCATGCCCGGCCTGAATTTTCTAAACAGTATCTGCGAATACCCTGTATTTTAGCAATTTGGACATGGAAAATAGGATTACCACAATTGGAACTGGTGGAGAGGAATTTGGTGAACTAGAAAAAAAAAGTATGAAGCCAAGTACGGTGGCTTGCGCCTATAATTTCAGCACTTGGGAAGCCGAGGCAGGACTGCTGCTGTGATTTAGAGGCTAACCTGGGCTAAGGCGGCCCCGATAAAGAGCAATAAGAAATAAGCAATTACAGTACTCATAAGAACAGGGACAGGGGCCTAGAAAATACAAAAGAGAAGATACAGAGACACTAATGTTAAGAGTCCAACAACCCAATTGGAGCTCCAGGGGGAAAGGAGAGACAAAATGGGGGAAACCAGCAGCACCAGACAGTTTTCTTAAACTCTCACAGCTCTACTTGGTAGAAGAATCCTGGTATGTTTGGAACAGGATCAGTTTTTCCAAACCTATCCTCCTCTACATTGTTAAAAAAAAAAATCACCGAAATGTCCAGACCCAAAAGTTTTTTGAAAGCAGCCAAGGAGTAAAAGAGGCACCCCCCCAATAAAGGCTCCCTAACAATGGTGACAGTTCAGAAGGATGCAGACACCAGTGGCCAGCCTTGCTCTGTCATCTAGGCACAAGGCCATGGGCCGGCCACCCACAATGTAGTAAAGGAAAAAGTCAGAAGGCTTTTTCAGAAGAAAGTGCTGACAGAAACCCAACCACTGACTCACCAAGGCCCACTCTCCCTGCTTACTTAGTAAAAGGCATTCTGGGGGCTGGAGAGATGGCCTAGTGGTTAAGAGCGCTGACCACTCTTACAGAGGACCCGGGTTCGATCCCCAGCACCCACAATGGCGGCCAAGAACCATCTGAAACTCCAATTCCAGAACTCCAGTTCCAGGGGGCATCCGACACCCTCTACTGACCTCCGAGGCATTGCATGACACGGGTGCACAAACTTGCATGCAGGCAGTACATTCATACACATACAGAAATAAATTTAAAAAAAATTTAAAAAAAGGCATTCTGAATTTAACTGGGCTATAAAAGCAGAACCCAACATCACACAGAGGGAAAACCTTGCATGACACTGGAGAATGAAGCACAATTTGATCAAACTTGTGGCATTAGGGGAATGGCAGGTAAGAGCTGGAAGGAGTGGCCACCCTGAGCATAGTCCTCTAAGAGACAAGAACTGCAGCCAGATCTAGCCAGCCTGGAAGCAGAAATGGAAAGACCCAGTCTTGTTTTTGAGTTCTGGTAGCATGCGTGAAGGTTGTTTTCCATTGTAAATCTAACCATACATAAGAAAAAGTGGGACAAAATCAGATTATAGTATGAAGAAGCTCTCATAATTGCGGGTGGGAATAGAGGTGAGCAGGGTTTGGCATTGTCATACTTGGGGAACCCACCGAGGAAAGGCATGTACATCAGCCCCGAGGCGTGAGCATGAGAACACTAGTCAACAAAGTAAACAGTGGCTGGGGTCCATCTGACGAACCGTCGAGGCATGAGCATGAGAACACCAGTCAACAAAGTAAACATTGGCTGGGGTCCATCTGACGAACCATCGCAGAGAATGCCAATCAACAATGAAAGTGAGGGGCTGGAGAGATGGCCTAGTGGTTAAGAGCGCCAACTGCTCTTGCAGAGGACCTGGGTTCGATCCCCAGCACCAACATGTGGCTGAGAACCATCTGAAACTCCAATTCCAGGAGAACTTTGACCCTGCCTGCAGGGACATGTAACGACAGGTACCCGAGGGGGACCCCATAAGCGAGAGAGAGAAACGAGACCAGGCAAGCTCTTTGTCGAGGTCTCATTTATTGAACAAAGACAGCAGTATATATTTAGCAAAAGGCAGGAAGAAGCAGGAAGAGGGGAGGGGGTAGAGGGTAACTCTTATAAAAAGTTAAAAGTTTATCAAGCGGGCTGCTTGCACCGGCAGAAACTATTTGCTTGCGATAAGCTTCCTCCGGAACATCAGGTGTGCAGGCAGGAGGCTTCTCTGCATGCCAGCACTTTTAGAGAACAGCTCTGAAGCTATTTCAAAGATAACCCTTTATGAGCAGGCTTACAGCTCCTCACATATCCCCCTTCTTTACATTAAGAAAGCTTGGGGAGATATCCAGGTAGAGTGGTACCATAAGCCGATTATGTGGCCGTCCCTGTCTTAGGTTCGACCTCTACAAGACCCTCTTCCTTACCCGTCTCTGGACACCCTGTCCAGAACTTCAGGGCTCCTGTCTTAGGTTGGTAAGAGGGGAGAGGAAGTTGCCCATCTTTGGGGTGGCCACCTGGACTGGAACAGGCTAGCCTACTCTATAGCCCAGGGATGATAATTTACAAGGAGCGAAAATCAAGCCGAATGGCAGGTGCAGGAACAGTGGCAGAGGACGGGCGAGCGGGCGCAGGGTTGTCATCAGCTTCTTCTTCGATGGCCAAGCGATGGTAATGGACTCGGGCTGTAAGTGAGGAGTCTATTTGGGACTTAATAAAATTGGTTAATCGATTAAGCGCCCATGGCCCAAATGAAATTAGCAGGATCAATCCAAGAACAGGTCCCAAGAGACCAGGTAATAAGGTGGACCACCAAAAAGGGGTGGAAGACCAATTTTCATACCAGGATTTTTGTTGTTCACGCTCCCTTTTTCTTTTTTCTAAGTTATCTTTGATTTTTTGAAGGCTGTTTTCTACTAACCCTGTTTTATCCGTATAAAAGCAACATTCCTCCTTTAGGGCGGCACACAATCCTCCCTGCTGTAGAAACAGCAGGTCGAGGCCTCTTCTATTTTGTAGCACTACTTCTGAAAGGGAGGTGAGANATTGGGACCCCCCCCCCCCCCCAACGGAGTCTAGGTTGTTAAAAAAAATCAAAAAAAAATAAAAATAAATTATTTTCTTTAAAAAAGGCAAACTATAGTACTACTGGCAAAGCAGAATTCTCGTTAGTGGACAGCAAGCTGCCAGTTATTCCCTCAGCTAGGTATTATTTGGTCTTCACTGCCTTATAATGGCATCAACATTAAAATAGTTTTACAGATAAGAAAGCAGGCATAACAGAGTTCATTAATCTGTTCAGAGATAGTATAGCTGTATTTCAATGCAGAATCAGTAAGAATTGTCTGACTTTTAAGGGAAGAAATAAAACCAACAAAATAACATACAGTGCTTATAAAATTCAAGGGTCAATTAAACTTTTCTGGAAAAGGCCAGGAAGCATAGGACTTAGGGACTATGCAGTATGTCACAATTCATCAACTTTGTAAATGCAAAAGCTGCAAGGAAAGTGTGTAAATGGAATAGGTAGGGCTGTGCTCCAAAAACACTTTAATTATGTACACTGAATCTTGAGGTTCCTATAATGTCATTGTTCTAGTTTGTCTTCCATTGCTGTGACAAAACACTCTGACTGACACCAACTTGGGGAGGAAAGGGTTATTCAGCTTACATCTTCCTGGGTCACAATTCATCCTTAAGGAGGGCCCAAGGTCAGGAAATCAGGGCAGGCACACCTGGAGGCAGGAGCTGAAGCGCACAGGCCATGGAGGAATGCTGTTCACTTGGCTTGCTCCCCCTGGCTCATGCCCAGCCTGCTTCTTATACGGTTTACACAAACCTGCCCGGGTGGCCCACTCATTGTGGGCATGGGCCCTCCCACATTGCCTGCCCAAATCAGACAATACTCCACAGATGTGGCCACCGCCAAATCCAATGAGCTCACATTCCCCAAATTGAGGCTCCCTCAACGCACGGTGTGTCCATTGACACTTAAAAGCTATGATCACAGTCATGTATTACAAAATATTATACTTTTTAGTATGGGGCGGACACGCCTTTAATCCCAGCACCCTGGAGGCAGAGGCAGGCAGATTTTGTGATTGTTCAGGCCATCGCCTGGTCTACAGAGTGAGTTGCAGGGCAAAGCTGGGCTACAGGGAGAGACCCGTCTCGAAACGACAAAAAAAAAAAAAAACTGTGAAAACTAGTCTTAGTGTGGTTCTATACTAGAAGTGAGGCAGACTTGGCCTGTGGGTTCTAATGGCTGATTCATTAATGGAAAAATATTAAATATATACATAAGATACCTCCACTTAAACACACACATTATCAGTTTCAGTAACAGTGTATTCTTTTTTTTTAATTTTTTTTTATTTAATTTTATTTATTTTGTATGTGTATGAATGTACTGTCTGCATGCAGGTCTGTGCACCCGTGTCATTGCAATGCCGCGCAGGTCAGAAGAGGGTCTTCGGATTCCCCTGGAACTGGAGTTCTCCTGGAATTGGAGTTTCCAGACGGTTCTTTGGCTGCCATGTGGGTGCTGGGGATCGAACCCCCGGTCCTCTGTAAGAGGGTCGGGCTCTTAACCGCTGCCATCTCTCCAGCCCCCAGTGTGAGTATTCTACAATCACACAGAGTAAATGGGAAGTTACTATACCTTTTTTCTGCTACCACTTTTATCTTGCTCATCTTGAGTTAATTCATTTCACCATTGCAGATAATCTAAAACAAAAATGTTAACACTATTAGATACCTAACACAATTCTGTTTTCTATACATTAGATGTTACAAAAGCCATACAACTACAGATTGCAATGTAACACTGGAAAGCAAGAGTCCTAGTCTAGCAGATCACTAGTGTACAATCTGCAACTATTAACATTTTCCAGGTGATTTGGGGTATTTTCTCAAAATCCTTGAGCTACAAAAATGCAGAAACCAAACATAACATGGTTTATTATCACTGTGGTGATTTAAATGTGAGGTATGTCTCCCAGAGGCCCTAACACTAAGTCAACGCTGTTTCGGGAGGTTTCGAACCCTCAGGGAGTGAAGCTTTGCTGGAAAGAGTATGTCATTGGGGCAAGTTTTGAGAGTCTACAGCTTTGTCCCATGTACAGGTACGTCCCTCCCTCCCCTTAACTCTGTTCTCCGCTCCCCCACTTCCTATGTGTGGATGAAAATGTAGCCAGTCCCTTTCCTGCTCCGAGCTGCCATGCCACGCCTCACCACCAATATTATGGACTCTAGTCCAAGGAACCATAAGCCAAAGTAAACCTGATCATGATGCTTATCCCACAACAAGAGAAAGTAACTAATCATGTATTGATATTTCTTCTGAAATAGTGGTAATAATACTCAATAACCAGGCATCCAACTTCACTGAAGAAACTACCCCCCTTTAAGCAATACTGCTTCCAGACAAAAGTCCCCACCAAAACAGGCTGCGTCTCAACCTTATAATCCCAGGTCCAGGCCTGTGTACTCTTCACACACTCTGCTTTCTAATGCTAAAACCTGAGGTCAGAATACTTCTGAAGAAATAAAAACGTGCTTTTCACTGTGAAAGTTGGTTTTCATTCCAGTACAGTGGAATACAAAGAGCATGAACCTAGAAGCAGAAGTGCTATATTATACCAAGTATGTGCACTGCCAAAGAGCTGTGTCAACAGGACAGAGGACAAAGAACCATGAGTGTGTGCAGAGAATGAGGGCAGCAGCTACTACAGAATGTAGGTAGAACTACTGCTGCCTCTTTACTGCATCATTTTCATCACCACAAAATCTTATTTCTGAGGGCAAACGTTTTCAGACTCCCATTTCTCTAACCCAGCTCCTGTTCAATTCTCTCCCCTAGAAAGCAGTACTGTTCAGTCAGCAAGTCCTCTCTTGCCATTCTCTTCATATGCATTCCACCAATCAGGCCTTTCTGCTCCACTCAACACCGGTCTTGTCAGGACCTCCATGTTACTAAATCCAGTGGTCAGTTACCTACCAGTCATCCTGCTTGTCCCCTCACCAGCATCTAACACAGTGGATCAGGTCCTCTTCTTAGAAGCGCTCTGCCACATTATAGTTTTCTGCCTACCTGGCTGGAAATGTCTAAGCTGTCATTATTGGCAGGTGGGAGGGACTCAGCTGTTCCTTACCCTCTTCTAGACTGCCTACTCTTTCATGATCTCACCTAGTTTCAGAACCACTCAAACACCTCACTTGGTAACTAATAATTCCACAGAGCTAACAGTCATTGACCTTCCTTTCCAAGTGTACCCTGTCATAAACAACTGTACTCGTGTCCACCTGTCGAAGCCTCAACTTTGGGCTCACCCCTTTCTCCTGTCCATGTCCTTTTCCTCATATTCAACTTGGCAAAAACTCCAGAGTAATCTATGTTCAAAATATCTGCAAGGGGCACAGGAAGGGTGACTGTACATGCATATGGTAAAGTATGTTGTTTAAATTTTTACCCACACACACCACACACACACAACACACACAAAACGCAACACACACCCAAATCTGATTCATTCAAGTCACTTGCTATCACAAATCATCATCAACAAAACATCCGAGTGATCCTTTAAAACCCCTGAATGCAAAAAGGGGAGGGAGGTGGAGGTGTCTGGAGAGCTGGTACAGCCTCCAGAATGAGGTGAAGTCTTAACACCAAGGTAAAGTATTGTGAAAGGGTCTTTGAAGACAAACCAGGTTGTGAAGGTAAAGTGCCTGGGTGTGGTAATTAGGATTTTTATAGCTGAAACCCCTAGCTAGCTTGCCCCTTCAACACCTCTTTTTCCCATCTGACGGTCTCCTTTCTAGTTCCATAGCCTATGCCCACACTCACCCCCACTTAGATACACACTGATAAACATAAGCTAAGCTCTGCATCTGAGAGACAACAGCAAATTCTGTCTTTTTCAGTCTGGGTTACCTTACTTAATAATTTTCAAATCCATCCTTTTTTCCTTCAGATTTCACCACTTCATTTTTCTCTACAGCCGAATAAAATTCCACTGGTGTATATGCACCACATTTTCATTAACCATTCATCTGATGATGGACATCTAGGCTGGTTTATTCCATTTCCATGCTATTGTAAAAACAAAACAAAACAAAATAAAACAGGGGGGACTGAAGAGAAGATGGCTCAGCAGTTGAGAGCGCAGACTGCTCTTGCAGAGGACCCGCGTTTGATTCCCAGCGCCCACCCAGTGGCGCTGAAGACCATCTTTAGCCCAATTCCAGGGGGACCTCTGACACCCTCTTCTGACCTCCGCGGCCATCATAGCACAACACGGGTGCACAGACCTGCATGCAGACAGTACATTCATATAAATAAAAATAATAATAATTTTTTTAAAAAGCAGCACTAAGCACAGATATGCTTATCTCCATGGAAGGGTATGGAGTCCTTTGAGTGTGTTCCAGAAGCACAGTTGGGTCATGACAGTTCTAATGTTTTTAGAAAGTTCCACAATGATTTCCATAATGACTGTACTAGTTTATATTTCCACTAGCATTGAATATAAAGGTTCCTCATTTCCCCACATTCTCACCAGGATTTCTGTCTATTTTTTTTTATGTATATATTTTTGAAGTCAGAAGACAACTTGGCAGGAGTCAGTTCTCTGCTTCCACTATGTGGGTTCCAGAGATCAACTCATGCCATCAGGGATGCTCAGCAAGTGGCTTTACCCGCTCATCCACTATGCCAGGTTGCTGTCTCTTATCAGCCACTTGTGTTTCCTCTTTCAGGAACTGTCTATACATTTCATTATCCCATTTGTTGACTGGCAGTTGTAGGGTTTCGTGGGGGTGGGTTTGTGTTTAAAATATCCAATTTAGGGGCTGGAGAGACGGCCTAGTGGTTAAGAGCACCGACCGCTCGTAAGATGGAACCGGGGGGTTCGATCCCCAGCACCCACTTGCGCTGAGACCACCGTCTGTAACCCTCGAATTCCAGGAGAAACTCCAGTTCCAGGGGATCCGGGACACCCGCTTCTGACCTCCTCGGCATTTGCCGGACATGGGTGCACAAACTTGATGCAGACAGTACAATTGATACCACTCACAGAAATAAATAAATGCGGGGCGGGTGCGCTGCCTTTAATCCTAGCACTTGGGAGGCAGAGGCAGGCGGATCTCTGTGGTTTGAGGCCAGCCTGGTCTCAGAGCTAGTCTCCAGGAAGCCAGAAGCTTTACCGGGAGACCCTGTCTCAACAACGACCCAATTAATTCTTAATTAATTAAAATATCCAATTTACCCAGGCATGGTGGCACTGCCTTATCCCAGCACTCGGAGTTAGAGGTAGGGGCAGCTCTGTGAGATACTGACGACCAACCTGATCTACACAAGTTCTAGGCCCGCTGAGGATAAAAGAGAAGACTGTGTATCAAAACAATAACAATTAATAATAAAATACATTAAATCTGTAAAACTATTTAACGTATTCAGCACCATCAAAATATTACCTGGCAAAGAATATCCTCCCATTCTGCAGGCTGTCTCTCTCTAATCTGTTTCTTTTGCTCTACAGAAACAATTTCATATTGCTTTCAGCTGTTAATTCCTAAAGCTATTTCCTGTGATATTTCCCTATTCAGAAGGTTCTTGCCTATGTGTTGATCAAGTGTGTCCCTGTTTTCTCTCCAGCAATTTCAGGATTTCAGGTTTTAAATTAGGGTCTATGAACTACTTTGAATTTATTTTTGTGCAGGGTGAGAGCTATGGATCTAAATCTATTTTTTTTTTTTTTTAAGGACAGGGTCTCACTAAGCAGCCCTGGCTGGCCTAAAACTCCCTATGTAGAACAAGCTGGTCTCCAACTCAAAGATACATCTGCCTCTGAATCCAGTGCTAAAACTAAAGGCATGAATTACCATGCCAAGCAAGTTGTATTCCTTTATTTATTTTTTATTTATTTAATTATTTATTTATTATGTGATGCAAATGTATTGCCTGATGGAGGTTGTGCACCCGTGTCGTGCAATGCCGAGGAGGTCAGAAGAGGGGTCAGATTCCCTGGAACTGGAGTTCTCCTGGAATTGGAGTTACCGAGGTTCTCAGCGCCATGTGGGTGCTGGGGATCGAACCCAGGTCTTCTGCAAGAGCGGTCGGCGCTCTTAACCGCTAGGCTATCTCTCCAGCCCCGCAAGTTGTATTCCTATGCAAGTGGATATCCAGTTTTGTCAGCATCATTTGCTCAACAAGCTGGCTTTTATCAAGTGTATGTATATTTTTGAGAAAATTGTTGCTCCTACCAAGTTATGAACCTGTGTCCAAATCAATTATTAAAAGAACAGTGGCTGGGCATGGTGGCACACGCCTTCAATCCCAGCACTCAGGAGGCAAAGGCAGGTGGGTGGAGAGAGAGAAAATGTAAATTTCTTTGTATAAACTTGTAATGTTTAAACATTACAAGTAAATGTTCATATACGTACCTTCCTGCTATACTCTATACTTATCCTGTAATGTAACTTACCAGTTAGAAGCTTATCACTACAAATGATGAAAAAAACTACCATGTGCTCATTTATTCCTCAAATTATAGGGGAATATCTGGGTGTGGTGGCATGCGCCTTTAATCCTAGCACTTGGGAGCAGAGACGGGCGGATCTTTGATGAGTTCAAGGCCAGACTGGTCTACAGAGTGAGTTCCAGGACAGCTGGGGCTACAGGGAGAACCTGTCTCAAAAAGACAAAAAAAAAAAAAAAAAAAATTATACGGGAAAAGTGATAGAAATCCAAGAATGTTAGTGTGACCAAGTAAAAACTCATATATCACCTCATGTTGTCAGTGGTCACTACTTGAGACATTTTTTGTGGGAGGGGGCGTCTTTTGTGACACCATTATATTAGGATTATATTAATCATAATATAAACTAGACTACCTAGTTAACAATGTGTAACAATCATTACTATTTAACAATGTGTATCAGTGCATATGGGCACTGATCTTTATTTTGCACATAATTAAATACCTCTTAAGCACCTAGAACAGTACTAGCATAATGCAGGTGCTAAATTAATTTCTGAATGACAAATGCTTTGAATTTTTTTTTTTTTTTGGTCTTTTGAGACAAGGTCTCCCGTAGCTCCAGCTGTCCTAGAACTCAATATGTAGACCAGGCTGGCCTTGAACTCACAGAGATCCACCAGCCTCTGCCTCCCAAGTGCTGGGACTAAAGGTGTGCACCACCACACCTGGCCAATTTTTTTTAAAGAAATTTTTATACAAACAAACAAGAAAATCTCCATTTTTAAAGTATCTAATAACATAACACACATGGTACATTAGCATACAATATCTACTGCAATTACCCCCCAGACAATATTCCTGTTGTTTCAGGAACTTGAATGCTTCTAGACTTCTCTGCAGCTACAGTTTCAAATGGGACTTAAGTCCACCAATCTCATAATTTGTGAGAGATTGGAGGCAAAGGCTGCCTGACTCCACAGGCAAGCTGTAGGTCCATTTACCCTGACTGCAGCAGGATCCTCAGAGGGTCCCAGAATCTAGTCAAAGGTTTTCCAACCTGGGATCTGTATTACTAGGGGTCTTGACAGATCAGAGTGGTTTTGTCTGTTTGTTTTGGTAGTTTGGGGTTCTTCGTTTGGCTTGTTGGGGTTTTTTTTTTTTTTTTGTGGTTGTTGTGTTGTGTTGTGTTTGTGAGAGTCACTCTCCCTGTAACCTCAACTGACTGCCTGGAACTAGGTGTACACAGACCAGGCCGGCCTTGATCTCAGAGATCCACCTGCCTCAGTGCTGGAATTAAAGGCATGTGCCACCACACCCAGCTGACTGATCAGTTGTTTTGGGGTTTGTTTTTTTTTTTGGTCTTTTACTAAGATCTGAAGTTTTCTACCTGAAGTACAATTTCTCAGGTACAGGGTTTGGTTACCACAGGGTGGACTGGGATGGCAGCTTCGCTGATGAAGCAGAGGTCTTGAATTAGAATGGTGGGCACCAGAGGGCTTACAAACCACAACCTGGAGCATTAACCTAGGCTCAGCAAGGGGGGAGGGGGGTTCCTCGTGCCTCCGAGTCAGTCCTCCACCAGGCCAAGAAACTCAAGATGCCAGAGGGGGTTGGGGTGCCTGAGCAATGGGGCTGGACCTCCATGTAGTGGCACAGAGGACAAACCCGCACTTAAGACTTCCTATGGCCAGGTTGCCGGCAGAGGGCATGGCATGGTGGGTAGCTGGGGTTTGGGTAGTTTCTAGCCCAGTGGCCCCCCATGACTGCACTTGAAGCAGGCTCCAGGCAGGACTGACTCAGACTGAGCCCCAGCAAGATGGGGCTTGGTGGAGCACCCTGTGTCCCTCTTTGGGAATGCCATTGGGCTCAGGGCAGCTGCCAAGGCTTGGGCACAGAGCATAGCCTTGTTGCAGCCGAGCCTGGTGGGGGACTCACCTGCCTCCTCTCAGCCATTAAAGACCTTAAAAGCCATTTCCATCAAATCCTGCACCAGAGTCTGGGGACCATCCCACCCCCTCCTCTGTCTTTTTTAGTTCTTTTCTGATATCTTTGGACGAAATCAGATCCATGGTGGAGCAGAGCCTATATACCTGGCAGCCGGTCTGATAGGAGTCTGTCAGCCACACCTGACCCAAAGCAGCCAGAGTGTCAGCCCTCCACTGAGTTCACGGCACCAGATATTAGGTTCATTTTGAGGGGTGACTTGGCACAGAGAGGAGAAAATGTCAGGACTGCTATGAAAAGGAAGTCGGATTTATTTCGGGCATGGTGGCTGGCCTGCCTATGTAAGGATTAGGATGACTAGTCCTGATCAGTTTTTTTTTTTTTTTTTTAATTAGAAAGCTTTTTAAAATGTTTTGTGTTAGCTGAAAGTGGTGGTGCACACCTTAAATCCTAGCACTTGGGAGGCAGACGCAGAGGCAGGTGGATTTTTGTGAGTTTAAGGCCAACCTGGTCTACAGAGTGAGTTCCAGGACAGTTCGGGCTACAAGGAGACCCTGTCTCAAAAAGATAAAAGATAAAAAAATAAAAAAGTTTTGTGTTGGCCATCCATGGTAGTCTTTAGTCCCAACACTGAGGAGGCAGAAGTAGACACATCTCTCTAAGTTTGAGGCAAGCCAAGGCTACACAGTGAGACCCTCTCTCAAAAAACAAACAAAAAATTACTTTGTGGATCAAGCACTGGTGGTATTCACAATAAATACAAACAGTTAACTGTTGTTAGAAACCAGTCACAGGGTAATACACACTAGAACTGCAGTCACTTACCTAGAGGAGGTCTTAACAGCTAGAAGCTGTATTACACAGCAGGACAGAGGCTGGTGACTGTTAAGCCTTCCTCCTCTTCCCTCCCCTTCCTCCCACCCTCCCCTAAAACTGGAGGGAAATTCTAATTAACATGAAAAAATTTACACTTTACAACTCCTCTGCACTCTGATTCCTCATGCTTTGGTTAGCATCTAAAATCGAAAAATCTAAAAACACCTCTTGGGTATCAGTTTGTGATCTGTGATCATAGATAATCAGAGAAGTCCATGCAAACAGTCCCTTCCAAAAGAGAAAAACAAAACCTCCAAAATCTGAAGTTTACTGGTCCCAAGCATTTCAGATAAAGACACTCAATCTGTATTAGGATGAGCTTTCCAAAACTGGACTAAATATAAAAAGGAAACTACAATGTGAGAATGTTTTCATGACTCCCTCATTCACATCTATCATTTATAAATATGCCAGTATGGCAGTTTTGAGGATAAAGTATGAGGAGTAAGCTAACAGCGATTCTGCTAAGTTAGTAATGAAGAATTGTGTCCTGAAAATCATTTCATTACATTGGTGCATCAAAAGCACACTAAAAAGTCCACCTTTTTGAGTGCACAGAGCTTAGATCAGGGATTTCCCAGGACCACCTAAAGCGCAGAGTCAGCATAACCCTCCCCCAACAACTGGAATTGCTGAGGGAGTGTCCAAGTGGATAATTTGGAGAACCTTCAGAACAGAAAAGGAAAGAGAGTGACTCAACATTCCATTGAAAACTAAATAGACAAGTCAACAACTCCATAACAAGGAAAAAAACAAACAAAAACAACGAAAGGTATCTGAAGGAGGCGAGCAAAGCAAGCCTTCAACACAGTGAGGAGGATTTGGGATTTGCACTGGAATAAAGGCAAAGAGAAACCCACATGCCAGGACACAAAGAAGGGAAACAACATGAGAGAAGATGCAGGATAATTCCACACCAAGCTCTCCACCACCTGTGGAGATTCCTACAGTGGGATCCCCCTGGGGATGGCCCAGGACACAGATTCAGAAGAACAATTGTGGACATACTCAAAGAAATCAAAGACAATAAAGAACAAGTCAAGAGACTAAGAGAGAGAATGGAAACTCAAGAAGGACCTAGAGAGAGAGCATATAAACTCTGGAAGGAACTGGAAACAGTGAAAAGATCCCATGTTGAAAAAAAAGGAAACCAACAGCAAGAAAGGCTACAGGAAGAGACTGAGAAGCTCCAAAAGGAAGGGGAAATACTAAAGAAATCACACAGATAAAAAAGGAAATCAAAACACTCATCCAATCAAGAGGAAAGGAATAGAAAAAGCCTCAGAAGTACAATGGAGGAAGCAGAACAAAGAATATCAGACCTGAAGTAAACACAGAACAACTAAAAACCTGCAAGTAAAGATTATGAAAATTTTAAAGTACCAAAAAGTGCAACAACCAGGAATGTGGACACTATGAAAAGATCAAACCTCCACACTCATGAATAGAGGAAGGAGAAGAATCCCAACAGAATGGTATTGATCAATCTTCAACCAGAATAATAGATGAAAATTTCCCCAAACTAAAAAACACCCAACAATCAAATACAAGAAGCACATACGGAACTCCAAACAGACAAGATCAGAAAAAGCAAACTCTCTACCCATATCATAGTTAATGCTAGATGCCCAAAAACAAAAGACAAAATTCTGAAAGCCACAAGATAACAAGTTACATGTAAGGGGAAACCTACAGAATTTACAATGACTTCTCAATGCCAAAGATGAAAGCAAGAAGAACGTGGAGCAAAGCATTTCCAGTGTTGAAGGACTATAGATGCCAACCCGGTTACTATACCCAGCAAAAAATGTTGATTATAGTTGAAGGAGAGAGAAAAATCTTCCATGACATAAACAAGATTAAGACTACATGTCCAGAAAACCAACCCTTTAGAGAATACTTGAAACAATTAAAGGACAGAAGAAAGGACAACTATCCCAGGCACCTAGAAAGAGGAATTAATAAAAGCATAATTACAGAAGTAGAAACCTAGACCAAAAATGCAAACGGATAATAAGTGTAAAGGAAGCAACACACATCTTCACATTATAACCTTAAAATTTATGGACTAACTCCCCAATCAAAAGACACAGACTGGCAAATTGGATTAGGAAACAGACCCATCTATATGCTGTCTACAAGAACAAACCCATCTTACCTCAAGGATAGGCACCACCTTAAAGTGAAAGGTGGAGGATGTAAAAATATTCCAAGCAAATGGCACCAAAAAGAAAGCAGGTGTTGCTATTTTAATATCAGACAAAATAGACTTCAAAGTAAAAGAAATCAGAAGAGACAAAGGAACAATTCACCATGAAGATTTCACAATCATGAATATATATGCACCAAACTTTATAAAGACAATTCTCCAGGACCACAAGTCACAGACTAACCCCAGTACACTCATAGTAGGTGACTTCAATACTCCACTGAGCCCTCTGGACAGGTCAACCAGACAAAGAATAAACAGAGAGACATCTGAACTGAATGATATGATACACCAAACAGACCTCACAGACATCTACCAAATATTCCACCCTAATATCAGAGAATACACTTTCTACCCAGCACCCCATGGAACAATCAGCCACATACTGGGACACAGAAGAAATCTCCACAAATACCAAAAGATTGAAATAATTTCATGCATTCTATCAGACCACAACGCAATAAAGCTCATTATCAACACCAGGATAAGCGCCCTACTATCTACAAGAACACATGGAGACTAAACAACACACTCCTGAATAATGAACAGGTCAAGGAAGAGATAAAGAAATGAAAGCATTCCTGGAACTGAATTGACCAAACGATTTTTGTTCAAACAATTTTTGTTCAAACAATTTTGAAGAAAATTGAAACAATGCTGCGGAGGTCAGAAGAGGGTGTCAGATTCCCCTGGAACTGGAGTTCTCCTGGAATTGGAGTTCTCCTGGAATTGGAGTTTCAGACGGTTCTCAGCCACCATGTAAGTGCTGGGGATCGAACCCGGGTCCTCTGTAAGAGCGGTTGGCGCTCTTAACCGCTAGGCCATCTCTCCAGCCCCCACCAAAATCTGATTTGTTAGATGATGTCAAATTATTAATACTGTAATCCCAATCTGCTTCCACCTAAAATCATTCTGAACTTTCTGTGAATAAACTTTACTGTACTTATGTTCCCCCCTTTTTAAATATTTATTTATTGTTTTTATTTTAGGTATATGAGTGTATTGCATGCATGTAGGCAGGTACACCCCCATTGTGCAATGTCCACAGAGGTCAGAAGAGGGCATTAGATCTCCTGGAACTGGAGTTACAGATAATTGTTAACCACCATGTGGGTGCTGGGAATGAACTAGGGTCCTCTGCAAGAGCACCCAGTGCTTTTAACCTCTGAGCCATCCCTCCAGCCCCTATTTTTCCCATTTTAAAATAAAGCCTTTACAGAATCCTAAAGTCTTTAGCAGAAACCACCAGAGACTGCCCTTTGTAATCAAGTTTTCTGAGATTCAAAATCTTCATGATTTGAATCTTTAAGTTCTCAAAGTAGAACCCATGGACCCCTGGGATGCTGGCACTTATTTGGAGGACCCAGAAGCTAAAACTACTTTTATAATAAAATATTAAATCTTAAAATTGTTATCCCCAAACAAATTAAGGTACTATCACCAAACTAGTATTAATCACTCTATTTTTTATGCTTAAACACCAGTAATTTTTTTTTGGTCTATTTCAAGACAAGGTCTCCCTGTAGCCCCAGCTGTCCTGGAACTCTCTCTGTAGACCAGGCTAGCCTTGAACTCACAAAGATCCACCTGCCTCTGCCTCCCAAGTGCTAGGATTAAAGGTGTGCTACCATGCCCAGCAACACCAGTAATTTTTTTTATTTTTACCTATTGTTTATGTATATGAATATACTGTCTGCATGCAGGTGTGTGCACGGGTGTCATGCAATGCTGCGGAGGTCAGAAGAGGGCATCGGATTCCCCTGGAACTGGAGTTAAAGACGGCTCTCAGCCGCCATGTGGGTGCTGGGGATTGAACCCGGGTCCTCTGCAAGAGCAGTCCGCACTCTTAACTGCTAGGCCATCTCTCCAGCCCAGCACCAGTAATTTTTAAAAAAGCCAATTTTACTTAAGAATGTCTTTGATCAATAAAATTTTTTTATTGCATCCATGTCCTTGACCTTATAACATTCTTTTTAAGTTTTTACTACATTTGTGTCTGGGGAGGGAGAGTGCATGTTGAGGTCAAAGGACGACTTGCTGCAGGAGTCATTCTCTCCTTCCACTATGTGGGTCCGAAAGATTAAAAAAGACAAATGCCTTTTTCCACTGAGCCATCTCCCTGGGCCCCAAGGTTCAGATTTTTGCTTGAAAACTCAAGTCCTACCACTCTCAACAAACATGACTACCAGCTGTTCCCTTGAGTTGACAGACTCATTTTATACATTTCTATAGGAACTGTCAGGATACTCAAGTTTAAACACACATACTTTTCATTCAAATGGTGTTTCTTTTAAAAAGAGTCTAATTGAAGCTCTCGATTCCATTACAGAACTACTCTGCCTTGAAGTAGCCAGCTATGAACCACTGTTATTCAGTACAGGGCAAACATTACATGCATACTACCTATTTTGTCATATAGAGCATTATAAAGTCATGTGCTGGCAAAAGGCATTTGCGGCCAAGCATGACAAACTGAACTGGCACCCCAGGACCCACATGGAAGGAGAGAACAGACTCCTAAAAGCTGTCCTCTGACCGCCACATGCCTGCCATAGCACACACCCACACACCCACATACATACATACATACACACCCACACATTTTTAAATAAATATTTTTTAAATCAGTACTCTGTAAAATTCATATCCAGCCAAACAACTTGCATAGTTTGCTTCTCACAAAATGATCATATTAACAAATGCTACTTCCATCAGGCTGTGGGAGAAGAAGGATCACCTGGGCAACTTAGGGAAGAGTCCGTCTCAAAATAAAAAACACAAAAGAGAAGCTGAGCATGATCACACACACCTTTAATCCCAGTACTTGGGAGGCAGGTGGAATTCTGTGAGTTCAAGGCCAGCCTGATCTACATAAGTTCCAGGCCTACAGAGCTATAGTGAGACCCTGTCCCAAAAACAAATAGCAAAAAATAATTAAGTCAAAAATAAAAATAATACAAAAGAGGGCTGGGGGCATAGCTCAGTGACGAGGTGCTTGCCCTGGGTTCAGTCCCCAGTACCAGGCATCCAAAACGTGACATTCTTTGGTACTGTAAAATGAACTGTCTCACCATTTGGAAGATTTGCCTAACTCATGCATATTTACACCAGACCGAGGAATTACATTACAAATTCAGTAATGGGTGTAAGATCCATTCAGAGTTTACCATACATTTAAATGTAATTGAGTATTTAAAAAAAAAAAAAAAGCCGGGCGTGGTGGCGCACACCTTTAATCCTAGTACTTAGGACACAGAGGCAGACGGATCTCTGTGAGTTCAAGGCCAGCCTGGTCTACAGAGTGCACCCCAGGCCAGCTGGGACTGAAGGGAGACCCTGTCTCAAAAACAGCAAAACAAGAAAACAAACCTGATAGGCCTTCAGGCTCCATGTTGCAACTAACCTTTTAGAAAGAAAGTGCAATTTGACCAATTTGGCCAAGGGACCTAAGGGATAACTTTGTTCCTTGCCCTCAGAGGTAAACTAAATCCCAGTGGACTATGCATGGGGGCATCTCTTGAAAAATATCCTGCAAATGTGAGTCACCAGTCTTCCTGTGCAGGGAGGTCTTGGAGATCCACTAATGGGACTTCAGCCAGTGTCCAGTCTATAAAGAGGAAAATCTGCTTATGCCTCGAAAAGGGAAGCCTGGTCTAGTAAGACCTGACTTTGTCCTCAAGTGGATGAAACTGGTGACTGAAAAGCCAAAAGGAGCCAGGGGCTCCATCTCCCCCGCCAAAACCCGAGTGACCCCTGAAGACCAGATCCTCAACTGACCTAGAGAAAACAAAAACCTTGGTTAATCTAGGCTGTGTGGCCTTAAACATCCAAAGGAAAGTATAACCAGAAATAATCAGTAAGGCCTGAGAAATTGTACTGCTGGGGTTTCAGCCTCTTCATAGTATAGACTGCCATTGTTGGACTACCCAGGCTGTATCATGGAGACCAGTACAGGAAGATCAAGACAGGACGTGGTGCTTACTGGACCTCATTTGGTGACCATGGGAAGGGAAAACCCCAGTGTGGAGCACAAGGGCAGAACTGATGGTGGTTTGGGCTTGCCAAGGAGGAGCCTTCAAACATGACATCTTTTAGCCTAATAAAGAAAAAAATTCACAAGCTGAAGATGCTAAAACCTATGATATACATGACACGCATATGTGCATATTTTGGAGTTATGCATATTGGAAGGAATAAGAACAACAACAGAAAGACTAGGTCAAAGAACTGACTGAAACAGTGAACTTCTGCTCAAAATATCCCCACTGAAATTATTTTTAAGTGTTAAAGAGGAGCTGGAGAGATGGCCTAGTGGTTAAGATCACCGACCGCTCTTGCGAGGACCCGGGTTCAATCCCCAGCACCCACATGGCGGCTGAGAACCATCTTTAACTCCAGTTCCAGGAGAACTCCAGTTCCAGGAGAATCCAACACCCTCTTCTCATCTCTGCGGCAATGCACGACACGGGTGCACAGACCTGCATGCAGACAGTACATTCATACACATACAGAAATGAATAAAAATTAAAAAAAAAAGAGTGTTAAAGAATAGGCCCACATGGTGATGCACACCTTTAATCCCAGCACTTGGGAGGCAGAGGAAGGCAGATCTCTGTGAGTTAAAGTCCAGCCTGGTCTACATAGTGAGTTCCAAGCCAGCTGGGGCTACAGGAAGATCCTATCTCCAGAAGACCCCATCTCCAGAAGACCCCCTCCCATCCCCCAAAAAAGGAGTGTAAAAGAATCCTGGGACCAAAAGTTAGAAAACATCCAAGAAGCAGAGGCAGGCAGGTTCTCTGTGAGTGTAAGCCCAGCCTGGTTTATCTATATATTGGGTTCCAGGAGTGAGACCCTGTCTTAAAAAAGAAATTAAAAAAAAAATTAAGTGTAAATTCAGGCTACACAATTCTAATCCAAAATTCCAAAGTCTCAAACTGTGGGAATGATTTTTATTAATTCTTCAAAGAGAATCTAAACTAATGACTTTTATTAACCCCAGCAAAAGATGCACTCGAGTCTGATGACTGGGGTGTTTCCTTGGCAACTTTAACTTGGTACTCCACCAGAAAAAAAGAGAATGAATGAATGAATGCTTGAGAATGAACCTATCAAAGCACTGAAAAGGGGTGTCCCATCTCCACTGAACCCCGCCTCCACTGAACACAGCGGAGGTTGAAAAGGACATTGGACGAATGTGAACTAGGGATGAAAAGACCAGACAGTCTGTAGAGGCTAAGGGTAAAGCTGGACCTGTACTTATTTAGCAATGAGGCTGGAGAAACCCACTGGAATAAAAACGTGAGTGTGGCCTAGCCCATGGGCACACTTTTAAGATACAGCTCAGGCAATGGGTGTCCTCTGGGTTCAGGCCCACTCTTAAAAACTTTTTTAAGAGTGGAGCATTTTTCTTGTTCAGGTTAACTGGAATGTTGGCATAATTAGCAACACTGGCACCAAACCTTCTCAACACCAAACATGACACTACAAATGCAAAATTCACAACTGACCTCATTTGAGAGATTGCAGTCAAAATATAGGCATACTAAAAAAAGAGTATTTAAAATCGCATTCAGCCTATGTGTGCACGAAACATAAATCAATGTCTCACTCAGACTTGGTTATCATCATCAAGGTATCTCATTTTCAAAATCTAAATACGCCAAAATTCAAAATCTAAAACACCTCTGGGGCCAAGCATATCAGATAAGAGATACTCAGCTGCTATCCATTCTGCAAACCAAGAACAAGCATATGAAATCACTAGGGAAGGAGGACCATCTTCCTAGGAAAATTACATGAAAGCCCGAAGTGAACACAATGTCAGATCAGAGCCTTGTTCTATGTAACATCAATAAAGAAGATAAAACAATGTTTAGATTAAAACTATTTTGTGTATCCTGATGAGATAAGCATGTATCTACCCATTAATATTTATTTTGATACTAACTTCAATAGCAGCATATAACAAAGAAACACTAACAACAAACTGGAAACTACCTGATTAAAATAGCAGCCACCACCACCACCATCACCACCACCAGGGAGACAATCCAAGGTTCTGTCAAAAGGGACAAGGCAAGGATACTTAGGAACTCTCCAGCAACATCCCAGGGCACACAGCTCAGGGGGTATCTGTTCTATTTTAAACTGACTTACATGTTTCTAAGATACAACAGTGAGACTACATACTCAGTGCTTCAAAGAAGAAAGCAGATCATAAAGAATTAATCTATTCTAACACCAATTAACCTAAAGTCTCTCTTTGGCCAATTACAGGGAGGGGAAGCAGTAGCAAGAATAGCAACACCTACTGAACACTGACTATGTCCTTTGCCCTGTGGAAAAAGCACTATGCTTGTACTAACTTACTTAGTGTTTGAAATCAGCCTAAGAGGTAACATCATTGTTATCTCCTACTTTGGAATTGAGAGAATTTAAGCCAAAAGATAAATATGTTGCCTACAGCTAAGCCAGAACACAAATCCGGCCAATCTGGCTGAGGTCCAACTGCTCAGCTACTATACTACAGTACTCAGCACAGTAACCACAATGACATGAAGCTTACAATTCAGTGCCCACTCTAGGCAATTCCTAGTGTTCACACTGGCACCCACTGCCTAATGGAAGCTCCCACCTAATTTGCAGAGTCCTCTCACAGGAACACCATTAATACTACCGAACTAAAAAAAAAAAAGCCAGGCGTAGTGGTGCACGCCTTTAATCCTAGCACTTGGGAGGCAGAGGCAGGCGAATCTTTGTGAGTTCAAGGCCAGCCTGGTGTACAAAGTGAGTTCCAGGACAGCTGGGGCTACAGGGAGACCCTGTCTCGAAAAGACCAAAAAAAAAAAAAAAAAAAAAAATGTTAAATGGAGAATACAAGACAAATTCCAGAATTTCACGTCTTAGACTTCTTTTAGCTCTATTAATACCAGTAAATCATCACAGAGTAATGTAGCCAAATTTTTTAATTTTATTTTTATGTCTATGCACGGTTTCATTCTTCTACTTAAGTGCAGCACGTGCATGCAATGCCTGCAGAGGCCAGAGAGGGCGCTAAATTCATCTCCAACTGCAGTTACCATAGTTTATAGCTGCCATGGGGGTGGTGGGACCTGAACTCGAGTCCTCTGCAAAAGACGCCATTGTTCTTACCAGTGACCCATCATCTCTCCAGTCCCAGTGCCCAGATTTTCCTAAAGAGATTGCTTCAATTCAAAGAGAATACCAAGATGGCACAGCAAATAAGAGCACTTGCGGGGGGGAGGGGGACGACGACACACATGACACGGACATACATACATACATACATAAATGGAAAAAGAATGCCTCAATTCAAATCAACTGGAAAAGTGTTAACAAATATTGCTATTACGGGGGCTGGAGAGATGGCTTGTAGGTTAAGAGCACTGGCTGTTCTTAGAGAAGAAGACCAAGGTTCAATTCCCAGCATTCATATGGCACCTAACAACCTTCCAAAACTCCAATTCCAGGGGACCTGACGCCCTCTTCTGACCTCCACAAGCACTGCACGAAACAGGTGCACCTACCTACATGCACAGAAAATAATTTTTCTTTTTTTCTTTTTTTTTACAGGGGAGAGCGCGAATGCAGTCCCCCACTACCACAAATTATGCAGTCGAGTTTCCCGCATTTGGGGAAATCGCAGGGGTCAGCACATCCAAAGTGCAATGGATGAGCCTCGCCCTGGGAAAAACCACCTTCTTGATCATGGTATCTCCCCTGCCAGGTAAGTATATAAAATAATTTTTAAAGTTACTATTGGGGCTGGAGAGGTGGCCTAGCGGTTAAGAGCGCCGACCGCTCTTACAGAGGACCCGGGTTCGATCCCCAGCACCCACATGGCAGCCGAGAACCGTCTGAAACTCCAATTCCAGGAGAACTCCAGTTCCAGGGGAATCCGAGACCCTCTTCTGACCTCCGCGGCATTGCACGACACGGGTGCACAAACCTGCATGCAGACAGTACATTGATACACATACAGAAATAAAAAAATTTTTTTTTTTTTTTTTGTTGTAAAAAAAAATTTAAGTTACTATTACAGAAGTTTATAAATTACATTAATGTATTTAATATTTTGCAATGTCGGTCAAACAGATTACAATTTTCAACATGTAAATCAATTCAAGGCAAAACCAGGACGTCATAAAAAACGTATAACTTTTTTGTAGAATTTTTGACTCAAGAAGTGGAACGGGAAATGAAGCAAGTATTGAGAAACCCGGGTTGCCTAAGGCTCTGCCAACTGTCTCGGTTAGTCTATAGAGAATATGCTCACCTAACTTTCAGGGCTTTGGTTTTAAAATTTGGCACGTGTTTTAAATTGCCCTAAATAAATCATTTCTTTTTTGGTCTACGAAAATGAAAACATTCCACAACACAATTGTAAAAATAACACTGACTTTCTTAGGAAAAATGAATGCCTAAGAATACTTCCGAGGTTAAGAAAGTGAAAACGCGATTTAAATAAAGTGAAAATGAGTGTTCAAGACGACGACTGAACTCTTTCCTAACTACAAAGTGCCATGCATTGGAATTAAGCACCGTTACAATTCCAAACGCCTGCAGACCAGAAGGCAAACAACAGAATCATGCAACGCTAAGGAAATCTTCCGTTGTTACCTTCAGACCCCTGAACGCGCAGTGTTAAAAGGAGGAAACCGGCTGTAAATGATTAACATTCACACAGTTTACACTTTGTTGCATTAAGTCCATTCTACAATCGGAACACAACCAAACCCGTGCTGGGAACTCCTAAGCAGCTTCCAAGACACACAGGGCGGAAAACAAGCCGAGCCGCGCAAAGCGTTGGGGAAGCCGCAGCCGCCCTGGCATCTGGTCCAGGTCCAAACCCAGCCACGGGGACCTGCTGAAAGCAGAGAACCGCGGGCCGGCGGTGGGGGAGATGGGGTGAGGAGAGGACAACAGAAGACAACCGGGGACGACCAGGAATGGAAGACCGAGGATAGAAGACTGAGGACTGCGGACCCGGGACCCTCGCTCCCTGGCCGGGGCGGGACGGGGAGCGCAGCGGACCTGCACCGGGCCGAAGGAGCCTCGGCCGGGGAGCCGCAGGGCGGCGACCCCTGGAGGCTCCATCGCGACCCAGCCCCTCCCTCGCCTCACACACCCGTGTCTCCCGAGCTGCCAGGAGAGGTGCTGAGGGAGGGCCGCTCCGCCCCCCGGGACCCCGCTATCCGCCACCGGCCGCGCGGGAAGCAGGGCTGCCGGCAGGAGCCGGGACGCTCACCGGCTCGGAAAGGACGCTGGCCGGGCCTGCGCTGAGCCTCTGCACCAGGCTAGGTCCCTCGCAGCCCGCCGCCCGGCGTTTTCATACAAACCCGGGTGGCAGGAGAGGCGGAGGCGGCGAAGGCTGCTGAACCTGCCCGCATCCCCTGCAACGTCAGCGAGGCGCCCCGCCCAGCTCACGCCCTGGCCAGCTGGCTCGCGGGAGCCTCAGCGCACATGCGCGGAAGGGCGGGGTCCCCACAAGGCAAGGCGTGGCTTGTAGGAGGGCGTGTTCTGGGCGCGGGTGCGCGGAGCGCCAGGAGGGAGAGGGCGGGGCGTAGAAGAAGAGTATGGCCCGTGGGCTGGAGGGGCGGGACGCCAGGAGGAAGGAGGCAGGACGCACGGGGGGAGGGGGCGGGGCGTGTGGAGAGGATGGGACATTTGGAGGGGCAGGGCAAGACGGTGGGTGTGTTGTGGGCGTGGCCTTGAGGGGAGGGGTAGGGCTTGCCCCTGGTTTGGGCGAGCAGAGGAATGGGGGTGGCGGGTGCGCAGCCAGCCTGCTACTGCTGTATTGAGCCACAGCCCAGAACAACCCTGGTCATAGCAGATCTCCACACTCTTCAAATCACCTTCCTTATTCTTCCAACCAGATCCACGCCTTTTTTTCCCAGAATTTAACGGGGGCCTGCCACTATCAACTGCCCATTCTCTCAGGAGGCTTTTTTGAGGCTCCTGACTGTGGCGTCTTAAACCGCCGCCCTCCGCCATCCTACCAAACCTTGGTGACCCTGGTAAAGCTTAAACCTTTCCTAACTCCAAGAGGGTGGAAAGGCTATACATTAGAGCAAGGCTCCCCATAAACAGTGGAATTACACCTTGTGGCCAAACACCAATAAATCAGATATCTAATGCAGCGAACGAAATGCCGTGCACATTTTTTTTTTTAATAACGTGCCAGCAAATAGTCATGAAAACATTGCAGCTACACTGTTCGCTAAAGGCAAAGACCTGTTGGAGAAATCCCCAAAACACGCTGGTGTTTGGACTGGATCTAAACGCCCTGTGACATACTGTTAATAAATACTGACATCATTTACCTTTTTAAGGAGCAGAGATCATGTGTGCTGCTGTTTATGGTACCTGATAAGGAATGAGATTTATTGTTTTCTGTTATCTTGTTGAAGCAAAATTAAGCAGGTGTAAAGGCTGTTCCAAATGTAATTTGGGGTGCAAAACAGTGCTTCATGCAGTTTGTTCCCAGCAGATGTCTTTACTAAGCTGAACAAGAGACTGCCATTTTATAAATGTTAGCGTTTTCCCCATGTGAGCTCCAAATACTAGATTATAATATTTAAAACATTCTTAATGCTACTGAAGGAAAGAGATGAATGTTAAAAAAAAAGAAAAAAATATTCTTAAAATAATCTCCACCCCAGATCACCCTACTGAAAAAATCTGATTATCTAACAATTTAAAATATTTAAATGTAAGTGGTAACCATGAAACACTCCAAGAACATGTTC
Source organism: Rhizomys pruinosus (assembly GCA_009823505.1). Taxonomy (NCBI): domain Eukaryota; kingdom Metazoa; phylum Chordata; class Mammalia; order Rodentia; family Spalacidae; genus Rhizomys; species Rhizomys pruinosus. The sequence goes on along the minus strand of VZQC01008552.1, from coordinate 891,854 downwards.
CTAAATGAATCATCTTACAATACAGAAAAACATAAATATAAATGAGAATGGGTGTGCTACTAACATATGAATTCTTCATTAGCAAAGTATTGTGACTGAATGGCCAGAATGCAGACCCAGAAAATTAACCCATACAACTAGGTAAACTAGGTAAACAACCATGCCATGTTGAAATGGTTGCAAACACATAATTTGCTATGTGTTTAGCTATGATAAGGACTTGGAAAGTCTCAGTTTGTCTGTCTCTGTTTAGCTATGATAAGGACTTGGAAAGTCTCAGTTTGTCTGTCTCTGTCTCTCTCTCATATGAGACCCACATCTAAAGTCCTGAGATCTCCTGAGACCAGTGGAAGGTACCCCCCCCCAACTGGGATTACGAAGAGGCAAGAGGCATTGCATTCAGGGACTTCACATTGTAATACAGGCAAGAGAAGAAGCCCATATGCCAGGAAATGAGAAGAGACAACACTGGAAGAGGGCAGGATAATCCCGCGCCAAGCTTTACCAACCCTATGGAAGACTCCTGCAGTGGGATCCCCTGGGGTGCCCCAGGACACGACATCAGAAACAATTGGGAACATATTTAAAGAACTACAACTATAAAGAACTAAGAAAAAGAGAATAGAACTCAAGAAGGACCTAGAGAGAGAGAATGACAAGCTCCAAAAGAGTAGAAAACACTGACAAATGATCCCATGCTGAAAAAAGATAAAGAAACCAACAAACCAAAGACTAAGAAGAGATCGAGAAGCTCCAAAAAGAAGTAGAAATACTAAAGAAATCAGAAGAGGAAAATGAAAAAGAAATCAAACACTCATCCATTCAAGAGGAAAGAATGGAAAAAGCTCAGAAGCAGAATGAGGAGCAGAAAAGAATATCAGACCTGGAAGATAAAACACAGAACAAAACTAAAAACCTCAAGGAAGCATTATGAAAAATTTGAAATACACAAAAGTGGCAACAACCAGGAGCTGTGGGACACTATGAAAGATCAAACTCTGCATCATAGGAATAGAGGAAGGAGAGATCCCAAGAGAATGGTATTGATCAGATCTTCAACAGAATAAAGTGAAAATTCCCCAAACAAAAAGACAACCAATACTAAACAAAGCACATAGAACTCCACAGACAAGTCAGAAAAGAAATTCTCCCACCACATCATAGTTAAAATGCTAACACCAAACACAAAGACAAAATCTTAAAGCCACAAAGAAAACAACAAGTGACTAAGAAAACCTATCAGAATTAAACTGACTTCTCAATGCAAAAACTATGAAAGCGCAGAAGAACCTGAGCAAAGCATTCCCAGTTTAAAGAACAATAGATGCCAACCCAGTTACTATACCCAGCAAAAATGTCAATTATAGTTGAAGGAGAGAGAAAACCCTTCCATAACATAAACAACTTGAAAGAATACATGTCCGAAAACCAACCCTTCAGAGAATACTTGAAGCAATCAAAGAAACAGAAGAAAGGAGCAACCAACCCCAGCACCTAGAAGAAATCAATAAAGCAAACTGGAGAGTAGAAACCTAGACCAAAAACCAAACGCAAAAATGGATAATAAGGAAAGGAAGCAACACAAACCTAGCAGTCATACCTTAAATATTAATGACTAATTCCCAATCAAAAGACATAGACTGGAAGATTGGATTAGGAAACCGAACAATCCATCCATATGCTGTCTACAAGAAACACCTCTTACCTTCAAGGCAGGCACCACCTTAAAGTGAAGGGATGGAAAAAAATTTCCAAGCAAATGTGTAGCCAAAAATAAAAGCAGGTGTTGCTATTTTAATATTGGACAAAATAGATTCGAAGTAAAAGAAATCAGGAAAAGACAAAGAAGGCCATTACATTTTCATCAAAGGAACTCATCACCAAGAAGATTTCACAATTATGAATAATATGCCCCAAAATTCTTGTGTACCAAACTTTATAAGAAATTCTCCAGACCACAAGTCACAGCTAACCCCAGTACACCATAGTAGGAGATTTTCATACCCCACTGAGTCCTTTGGATAGGTCAACAGGACAAAGATAAACAGAGGACATCTGACTGAACGATATGATACACACAAATGTACCTCATAGACCTCTACCAAAATTCCATCCTAATACCAGAGAATACACTTTCTACTCAGCACCCCAAGGAACATTCTCCAAAATCGACCACATACTGGGACACAGAAGAAACCTCCACAATACAAAAAAGATTGAAATAATTTCATGCATTCTATCAGACCACAATGCAATAAAGCTCAACATCAACACCAGACAAGCCCTCCTGCGTACAAGAACACATGGAGACTAAACAACACATCTTGAATAATGAAGGGTCAAGGAGAGATAAAGAAAAGAAAATAAAAGCATTCCTGGACATGGAATGACAATGACAATACAACCACAACAACCTATGGGATACCTTAAAAGCAGTCCTAAGAGGGAAGTTTATAGCCATGGTGGCCTACATTAGAAAAACAGAAAGAGCACAAGGAATGATCTAACACTACAGCTTAAACACTTGAGAGGCAACAACAGATGAACCCTAAATTAACAGACAGGAAGAAATAACAAAAATCAGAGCAAAATCAATGAATAGAAACAAAGAAAACAATAAAAAAAATCGATGAAGCCAAAGTTGGTTCTTGAAAGAAAAACAAGATGGACAGACCTCTAGCCCAGTTAACCAAAAGAAGAAGGAACAACTCCAAATCAATACATCCATGATGAAGGGAAATATCACAACAGGACAAGGAAAAATCAGAAAATCATATGGAATATTACAAGAACCTAATTCTACAAGTTTGAAAAACTAGAGGAAATGGATCATAGTCAAAATGAAATCCTGGGAATCACCAAAGCTCGCCAAGAAGAGATCAGCAGCTTAAAAATAACCCATAAAATGTGAAGAAATAGAGGATGTAGTAAACCTCCCAACTAAAAGAAAAGCCCAGGCCCAGCGGTTTCATGGGAGAATTCTATAAAACATTTCAAAAAGACCTAAACCATTATTACTGAAACTGTTAGAAGTATACAATCAGAGGGAATTTCCCAAATTCCTTCTATGAAGCCCGCATCACTCTATTACCAAAACCAGGCAAAGATCCAACTAAAAAGGAGAATTATAGGCCATTCTCCCTATGAACACAAGATGCCAAAATTCTAAACAGAATACTGGCAAATCGCATACCAGACCCACATCAAGAATATCATCCATCATGACCAAGTTGGATTCATACCAGAGTTCAGGGATGGTTCGCATAGAAAATCAAATAAACAATATCAAACACATAAAGGAATCAAGACAAAAAACCACCACCATCATCTCAATTGATGCTGAAAAAGCCTTTGACAAAATCCGCATCCTTCCTGCTTAAGTCCTAGAGGAATTGTTGGAGGGTCATTCCTTAATGTAATCAAAGCCATATACAGGAAACCCACAGCCAATATCATCCTAAATGGGGAATGACCTGAAACGTTCCCTTTAAGGGTAGGAACTCGGCACAGGCTGCCCCCTGTCACCACTCCTCTTCAATTAGTGCTTGAACACTTGCTAGGAGCAATAAGCAAGAGGAAAGGATATTAAAGGAGTACTAATTGGAAAAAGGGAAGTCAAGCTATCCCTTTTGCTGAGGATATGATCGTTTACTTAAAGGATGCTAAAAAAACTCCACCAGAAAACTCATAGAAATGATTAACAGCTTTCAGCAAAGTGGCAGGATACAAAATTAACCTTAAAAAATCAATGGCCTTTCTTTACACCAAGAACAAGCAACTGTAGAAGAATTCAAAGAGACCTTCCCACTCACAATAGCCTCAAAAATCAATAAAATACTAGGAACCAAAAACCTAACCAAAGACACAAAGACTTTTCTACAACAAAAATTTTAAACCTTTAAAAGAAGAAATTGGAAAGAAGACATCAGGAGAAGAGAAAAACTCCTCCCATGCTCATGGATTGGAAGAAAATTAAATTGTAAAAATGTCCATTTTACCCAAAAACTCTTGTATAGATTTTAACCAATCCAATCAAAATCCTGAGAGTTTCTTCACAGGCTTGAAAAAAAAAAATCATTTGGAAAAACAAAAGAAGCCCCAATAGCCAAACAACCTGAGTGAAAAGAGCTACACAGGGGGGGATCTCTATACCAGACTTCAAACTATACTACAGGGCATTAGTCATAAAAAAAACACCTTGGTACTGGCACAAAAACAGACTGTTGACCCAATGGAACAAAACCGATACCAAATCTGAGCACATACAATTTCAGCCATTCTTATATTTGACAAGGGAGCCAAGAAGCCCCAATGGAGAAAAGACAGCATCTTCAGCAGTGGTGTTGGCAAAACTGGTCCACCACTTGTAGAAGAATGAAATTAAACCCCTACCTCTCCCCTGTACAAAAAAGTGAACTCCAGATGGATCAAAGCCTCAAAGTGAAACCCCAAACTCTGAAGTGATAGAAGAAAAGTTGGCAGCGACTACAGACATAGGCATTAGGAAAGGACTTCCTAAATCAGACAGCAGCTGCCACAAGAATTAAGGTCGACAATTGACAAATGGACCTCATTCAAACTCAAAAGTTCTGTATATCAAACACAATCAAGGAAGTGAAGAGAAATCCCACAGGAGTGGAGGAAACCTTCACTGCAGATACATCGACAAAGCATTGATTTCAGAAATAAAAAAATACTCAAAAAACAAAGAAAAAGAAAACAAATGACCCACTCAATAGATGGAGCAAAGAACTGAACAGAGACTTCACAAGGAGGAATTAGGATGTCTGAGAAACACCTTAAGAAGTGTTCAACATCTCATATTAAGGAGGAAATGCAAATCAAAACCACTTTAAATAAGACTGGCTAGTGATCAAGAAAAACAAACTGATACCAAGTGCTGAGAGGTTGTTGGGGAAAGGGGACACCCTCATCCACTGTGGTGGGAATGTAAACTTGTACAGTCACTATGGAACAGCAGTGTGGAGACCCTTGGAAGACTTGGAATGTGAACTTGCCACCCGACCCAGCCATCCCACTCTCTGGGCATGTACCCTCAAGACTTACGCCACGCACAGAGATTACATGCACAGCCATGTTTATGCAGCTCTACTTCACATAGCAGAGCTGGAACCAACCCTAAATGCCCCTCAACTGCACGAGTGGATAGAGAAACTGTGGTACAATCTCACAATAGAATTCTATGCAGCAGTAAAGAGCACGACCTCAAGCCTTGCAGGAAAATGGCTGGAGCTAGAGGACATCATGCTGAGTGAAGTATACACAGTCCCAGAAAAAAACAAACGATGCACTGGTATCCCTCATCTGTGGATGCTAGTGCCTAATACCCCAGTTGTAGTATTTCTTGGTAGGGCCCCCTGAGCTTTTTTACAAAGCAGTTGGGCAGTAATGCATTTTGGACAACAACAACAACAGAACAAATACACTATCAACGAAACTGACTGAACACAGTGAACTTCTGCTCAAAAACAGTCCACTTCCCCATGGAAGAATATGAGAAGAAAGACTAGAGATGAAAAGGCATGTTAGGCAAATCATGGCTTCTGTGTGGGGTGGAGGGGCTGAGGGCACATGGGTCTAGATTGTAAAATAAATAAATAATTTATGTGAAAAAAAGAATAGAAGTAGAGCATTATTACCTTGTACCAAAGAACTGGTTGGTAATTTCTATAACAACAATGCAGCAGCTATTAGTATTATATATAGTTAGCATTTAATACATTTAAACCATATTACTCTTCTACTGAATCTTCTCCATGCCTTACATTTTTTATTCAATCGTCTGCGAGACTGAATACTTCAGTTCAGGAAGGGTACCTGAGTAATACACCTCTGTACCTTTACATTCACATATGATGGCAATTAGTGAAGATTCAGAAATACTGAATCAGAACTCTTTTTCCTCAAGAGTGCTCGCATTAGACAAGGCCTCACAATCTTTGGTACTAATGTTTAAGTAAATTAGCTGAGGCGCAGCTCAATGCCATAGAACAAATATTTAAATGTACCCCCATTCTAGCTCATGCAATTTAAAGATGGTAAAAGATATTAAAATGGAGAAAAGAGACAGTCTTACTGTGACATACTACATATTCCACCGGTCTGTCCCTGGCTCATGATATCCAGAAACTCCTAAATCCTTTGTTATCTCTTAGGTATAGGATGTCTTTTGTTCTGATGAGAAGCCCTTGGTAGAACCCTATGCTGTTTTAGATTTTTTTTTATATATATGTATGTACTTGTCTGCATGCAAGGTCTTGTGCACCGCGTGCTGCAATTCGCCATGAGGTCAGAAGAGGGGTCGGAAATCCCCTGGAAACTGGAGTTCTCCTGGAATTGGGAGTTTCAGATGGTTATCAGCCACCATGTGGGTTCTAGGCCATCTCTCCAGTCCCCTCTTATTGTTTTTTATAAGAAAGGGGGGGATTTTTTTTTTTGGTATTGAGTGAGGTATAATAAATACGAACAATTAACTGATGATAAAATCTTATCAATAATCAATGATTTATCAATCGCTTACCTTATTGTTCTTAAGGTTCTAGGAGGATGGTGTGCCTGGACAGGGCAAGGATCTGCATCTCTTGCACATACCTCATCCTACCCTGTTCTTCCTTGTGACTGCCTGAGCTGTCTCCTTTGTAAGAAGCCAGCAAACATAAGAAGTATGTTCCTGACTTATTTGAGTTGTTCTAGCACCTACCTAGCAAATTGCCAAAATTGACGAGAACTCCCCAAATCAGCATAGTCAGTCAGTCAGAAACAGAGAAAGCCTGGATTTGTAACAGGTGACTGAGCAGCTAGTTCTGTGGTGTCTGTACTAACTCTGGTAGTCTGTATGTGAACTAAAATGAATTGGAGACCACCTATCTAGTATGCAGACAAATAGAAAAGTGGTTCAGGGGAAGAGAAAACTTCGTGTTAGGAAATACGAGAGAAAGAGCCAAGATCGTTTCCTTGTGGAGCTCACCAATTCAGCAGAGCAAAGTTTAAATACTAATTCTGACACGATGAGAAAATAATGGAAAACAGAATTTGGCTATTTTTGTCAGGCCTATAAAGTTTCTTTCAAAATCCTCCCATGCCAGTTTAACAAAGACTTTTTAGCCCACGTAAATCAACATTTCTAGTTAGTGAAGTCAGTGAGTCTTGAGAAGCACACAGAAAAGGAACGAGCAGGAAAATATCACATTTCTAATTCTTTCCTATATCCGTGTGAATTCATTCACGGACTGCTCGTAAACTTTCACTTTCCTAATCTGGAAAAAAAAACTGATTGAAATAACCCAGTGAATGATAATAAATCCACTCCCGTCCAGCTGTTACTTCCTACCGCACCACAGAACTTACACCATTCATAATCCTAGTAGTGAGATAGATAGAAAGAAAAAAAAGATTCCAATAGAGCTCCTTGATCTGTTCCTCTAGATTAGAGCTAGTGACCCCTCAACCATGAACCAGAAGATACTGCATTTCAAGTGGAGACACAGCTAAGTCCGCTCCTCAGTCTACTAGTCTCTACCACAATGGTTGTATGTGTGTTCGTTGTATCTCATGAAGATGCGCTCTCTTGCGCTAGGTTACTGCAGGATTTGGTACAAATTTTCTCCATTTTTAAAGTGATGTTGGTAATTTGCAATAGTGAATGAGAGAGGAATTGGAGTAACTGTCGCATCAATGTATGCTGTCTTGAGTGACCTTTAAGCCTTGTTCTACTGATTTTTAATCTTATTGCATTTAGTGTGTGTGTAGTGTGTGTGTGTGTGTGTGTGCTGGTGTGACACACAGCATTCCACACACACTTATGCATGTCAGAGGACAACTTTGTGGAGTTGAAGTCTTCTCCTGCCACCATATGGTCCCAAGAATTGAACTCAGCTTGTCATATTTGACAGCAGTGATCTTCTACCCCACAGAGACATTCTCAGCTACCTGACTTTTAAACTTTTAAAAGTTAGTTCTGGGATGATCCATTATGTATTTTGATAATTGGTTATTATTAAAAAAATGAAGAGTTATTATGTTAATAAGGCCTTGATGGGAACCTCTGGCTAGAGAGGCCCAGCCAAAGGGGTAGAACCTAATACTTACTATCGTGCTAAATGGACAAAACATTAAACCAACTCCTAATGCGTGTTTTGGGGGGATTTGTTTTACGTTTGTTTTGTTTTGTTTTGTTTTTTGGTATTTTTGAGACATGGTCTCCCTTTAGTCTGCCGCTGCCTGGAGCTCACTCTGTAGATAAACAGGCTGGCTTGAACTCACAGAGAACCTTCTGCTCCCCAAGTGCTAGGATTAAAGGCGTGTGCCACCACGCCCAGCCTGGACTTGCTTGTTATACACATAATAATGCATCTCTCAGCTCTCAAAGCAGAAGCTTCCTCATGCACACATGGTGATTAACAGAGACCCACAACTGCACGGCGAGAGACGAAAGACTTTAATTGCAGAGTGTTTATCCTGAATAGGACCGTCTATTATAAACTCTGTCCCGAGTACACTCAGATCATTGCAGCAATAATGGGACAGAAAGACAGTGTGTAAGGCAGATGTGGTGGAGACCACAAGAGAACAGAGTTTCCCTGAGAGCCATGCATTATCATATAAACTTATAAGCATTGCCACAACACCTGACACAAGGCAATTCCTAACACTGGCTGGGAAAGTGCGGTAAGAAGTCCTATACTCTTGCTGAGGAACTGGCAAATGATAGTTGCTGGGAATGCCTGGGCAGTTTCTTTAAGGCCATGACGACTGGGTAGGTCCACTGGACAGTGCACACCAAAGAGCATTCCAGAACAAAACTGGGCTAATTGGCGCTTAAAAATATAGGTACAAAGAGTACATGGAATCAGGCAGAGAGTATAGGGAGGTCTCTTTTTGTGGGAACAGGGGAAGACCGGGCTTGAATAGGGTCAAAATATACTACTACTATAGAACCCCCTCAAATAATGGCAATAAAAATTAAAAAACTTTAAAAAAGTAGAGCTAGTAAAATCATGATATCACACCATCTAAGGTTGCAAAAACTGACTGAACAATGTTAATGTTCATTTCAGTACAATATTATAAAACATAAATAATCGATCAATATTATGAGAGTAAACCCACCATTTTTCCGATCCGATTTAAGGACTGTTCCACAAGATAAAACACACACCTGGCACCATTATCAGGCAAGAACCTGATGGCATACACTGAACTCCTAATTCATTGGTGTTACACCCATTAGACTGTGATTAAACTGATCCTAAATCACTTGGTGTTATAACGCATGATTGGTATTAACTGAGCACTCCCTAATTCTATTGGTTTACCCATAGACTGTATTAACTGAACTTCCTAATCACTGGTGGGACTATCCTACACATTGGTATTAAACACTCATACACTGGTATTAAACTGACTCTTAATCACTTGGAATTACACTCATACATTGGTATTAAACTGACTCCTAATCCTGGCGTATCCAATAGAAATTAGTTTATTAACACTGACTCCTAATTCACCTTGGCATTCCTCCAATAGATTAGTATTATTTAAACTGGACTCCTAATCACTTGGGTTTATTGTTATGCACATAGATTAGTGCCATCTCTCAACTCTCAACAGAAGAAGCTTTCTTTTTTGCACATGTTGATTAACACAGGGACCCACAAACTGGTTACAATGCCAAGAATAAGAGACTGTGACTCTGCTCCTCAGTCCCCAAATGGAACATCTATATCACACTCCTCACCCCAAGGCTCAGGGATCACCCGGCCAGGTCGATCATTAAGAAGAGGAGGCCAGGAGATGTAGGAGGTCAGAGGGCAGTGGATAACTCTAATCAAACAAGTGCTTTCTGGACCATAATAGGGCAGTACCATATGATCTCACAGAAAGTACGTAACAACACACACGAACCTGCACGCATCCTCAAGACTAGACAAAAATCCAGTATGGGGACTGAGGTGAACCCTATGATGGGGGTGCAGCTACTGGGGAGAAAGGAGAAGAGAGAGAAGAGACAAAGTCACATTTTCTTTGAGCGGAATGGAATGACCCTTGGATAGGTTTACCTGCTTCAGGGGGGAGGCCCACCTATCCCCCTCCAAATTTTTTGGGGAACATAAATTGCACTGAGAGGATGTTAAAAAAAAAAAAATAAACAGAGGAGGGCTCATGACATGGGTGGCATATCCAGGGATATAACGGGAAAATCCGGTCAAACCAAAAACAAAACAGAAGAACAAAAGTGGGGGGAGCAGGAAGATAGGGATTTGATTCTGAAATAGCGAAAGAATATGGGAAAACTATGGGTGGAATTGATCAAAATAAACATGATATCTCAAAGACAGAAAGTAGAAAAGATGTGGGGAAAGTCAGCCATTGTGCAAAAAACATATTCGATAGAAAATTGAATAGAAATTCTATGATTACCCACAACTATTTTTCCTTTCCCATCTCATTAGATATTACTCCCAAAAAATTGACACTAAAAAGTTTTAAATATTTCATTATTATATACTCAAGTATTAACATAGACACATGAAAATAAGCTACTTGTAAAACCTGTTTATTATCATAAACGGAGTGTAGTTAAAAAACTCGAAATGACTGAATTATGGAAAATAATGCTCAGGGTTTGTCTTAGAACCCACGCAGCATCAGAATGACGGAATCAGACAAGAAGCCCAAATTGATTTGTTTTAATAGTGGGGCTAATTAGGGGGTGGGGGTATGGAGGTAGTCAGTCGCAGCAGGCAGAAGACCAACCCGCTGGAAAGACTGACGCTTTAATGTAAATCCCCAGTACTGCCATGGTTGAAGGCCCGCTCCCTCAAGGTGTTCTCGACAGCCACATGGGTGTGCGACACAATGTGCTGTAAACCAACACACACCCCAACCTCATTTGCTCTTTTTTTTTTTAAATACAAAAAAAAAAAACTGTTTTTTTTTTTTAAAAAAAAATCACTCTTTCAATGTTGCATGTAAGCCCAAGAGCCCCCAAAAGATAACTTATCTCAGCTTTTTTTTTTTTGGCTTTTTCAGACAGGGTCCTCCCTGTAGCTCTGGCTGTCCTGGAAACTCACTCTGTTAGACCAGGCTGGCCTTGAATCACAGAGGATCACCTTCCTCTGCCTTTTCCCAAAAGTGCTACGATTAAAGACGGGCACCACCACGCCGGCCCTCCTCTAGACCTAGCATTTAACATTACTATATGATACTCTGAAATTTTATGTTATCAACTAATTTTCTTGTATGTTTTCACAATTCACATTCAAATATACGTTAACACATACCATACTATTTCCCTTAATTATTAGACTTCATTTTCTTGTACCTAAAGAACTGTTTATCAACTAAAATAAAATATGAAAATTTCTCATGTTCTTTCCTTTTGCTGAGGAATTAATTAGACACAGTTTTAAAGGAATTTCAAGAGACTCTCCCAATTCCAAGAAGCAAAGCAACAAAAGCCAGGGGTAATCACGGTCCTTCCTACCTTCAGGGGGTAAACTGTAGAGCTGGGCCACAGGTCCAGTCACAGGAATAACTGGCAACTGGAAGTGGAAAGAACTTTTAATGGTTGGGAGTGGCAGGCGATTTTTGGGAAAACACTTTCTCATTATCAGACTGGAAGTGTTGACAAGAGGATCAAGAGTCCTGACTGCCAAGCATTCCTATTGAGAAAAAGGAAAATGTGCCTTTAGTATAAACAGCTAAACAATATATCCGAGACATTAATTTATTAGTAATTTCCCAGAGAACCCAGGGCAGAGCCGAGACAATACAACACAAAAAAAAAACCTAAGAGTTATATAAAATAGCTTTATTCTTCATAAGTATCTATAGTTGTTGTGTGTTTTTTTTTTTTTTTTTAATCTTTTGGACAGAGTCTCCTATTTAGCCCCAGCTAGCCTGGGAACTTACGTGGGACAAGCTGCTTTGAAACTCCAACCGGGAATCCTCCTGCCCCTGTTCTCTTGAGTGCTAGGATTAAAGGAATTAAAGGTTGGTCCCCATTCACGATAGACAGGTCTATTTTGACCCAAGTAGAATCAAGTGTAACAAAACTTTTTACTGAACAGGGACTTTCCTGTATGTTAGCAAAACATAAAGTACCATCCTTTTTCCTTATAGTTTTTATTCTTTTAGTTTTTCTGTGAGTGCAATGCCTGTATATATCAAAGTGCACCCTGTTTCTCACTGTCCATGGAGGCCAGAAGAGAGCATGGATACCATGGAAGGCACGACGAAAAATGATTGTTTAGCCACCATATGGCGCTTGCTGGGCTATTTGAACCCATGATCTTTGACGAAGCAGTCAGCAGTCAGGTACTATTACACCCACTGCTTGTGCCATCCCTTCAGCTCCAGTACCATCTTGACGATAAATTTAAAAAGCCACCGATACGCAGGCATGGATGCGGGGCGCGCACACCTTTAATACAGCACTCAGGAGACAGAGAGACAGGTGGGTCCTTGGGAAATTCAAAGCCAGCCTGGTCTAATAGAGTAAGTTCCAGGCCAACTGGACCCTAAAAGGAGAACATCTCAAAAACAACACTAAAAAAACAAAAAGAAGGGGGGGGCGCGATGAGAGAGGAGAAGATACTATGTCGAATCACTTCCAAAACACAATGCAAAGCAACTCCAGGAACATCAGGGGAAGGAAAAAAGGAATGTTTAGAGAGGAGGAACGAAGGTGTTCAAACATAACGAACTTTTAAGAAATAAATAAAGAGCCGGGCAGGCAGGTGGTGCACATCTTTAATCCCAGAACTCAAACAGATGCAAAATTAAGCTTAGAAATGTTAAACCATCTAATAATCCCCCATCATTTATGCAAATATTTCTTTTTTTTTAGGGACAGCAAAAAAACAGGTGTTAAAACTGTTATGGAAAGAGAAATACAAGCCAAGTGTTCTGATACATTCATCGTTGACATTCTGAAAGGCTGTTTATCCTGTAGTAAACCAATAAAGTACAACTAGGGCAACTGGCTGCAAGTTTCAAAAGGACAGGCTTCCTTCTAATAGCTGTAGCCTCTACCCAGCAGCCTTCTCGCTGATCGTGCTGTAGTGAACATGTTTCAGACAGCCAACAGGGCTGCCCATGCTACTTCCAGCTTCTTTCACTTAAGCATTTTAAAATGGCTCTATCCCTCTCTTTTCCCCCCCAAAACATTTGGGAGACATTCCCCCGCACTGACAAACAGAATGGTGCTCCTGCCAGCTGGCAGGGACCCTCAGATACTGTGTGGTCATTCACAGACCCAGTCACATGTAGCCTCTCCCACCCAGTAGGCTTTATACAGTATAAAGCTTCCTCTCATCTTTTTCAAGAGAATCTCTCACAATGGAGAGATGTGCACCAACCACTTAATCCAAGTGCCTCTGAGCTCATATGGAAAATATAATTGTGCTTTATTGGTTTTAAGAAGAAACAAGTTTTAAATATTATATTAAGCCCCATACATCTCCACTTTTCTGAGTACTTGACATTTAATTCTAGTTTCCTTTTAAAAACCAAAAACCATCATTAGGGGAACAAAGTTAGAATGGGAAGAAAATAACTTACTTGCAAAGTACTATAACAGAATTGTCATTCCATTAGCATCAATAAAAGATTTTCTTCCTAACTTGATGTTTGTAACACTTTTTTTGTCTAATTTACTTGTGTTAGTGGGAGGAGACGAGAGAGAATTCTGCATTTCTGTAGGGGAGAACAGTTGGTGGACGAAGTAAGTGACAGCAGCACCTGCCCCGGAAAAAGACAGACCAGAAAACAGAAAATTAAACTCCAAACCTTTTAAGTACCGAATCTGAATTACAAAAGTACGAAAATATTAGAACGACTTACCAACGGATTAAGATAATCTTAAATACATAAATATTGAAACCAAAAGTAAAGTTAAAGTTTTAATTCATAGTATATAGGGTTTTTTTTTCCCCCTCCGTAATTGTTGGTGGTTTTGGTGTTGATTTTTCTCCTTCTTTTTTAAATGAAATTCATCTCAAGCAAACTTATGGAAAGTGGCTCTGGTGAGGGGTTTTTTCTTTCTTTTTTTTTTTTTATATTCCAAGTGTTTATACTTGAAGTTGAAAAACAAATTTCCTATAATTAACTTATCTTCTCCAAAGTTAAAACGTCTATTGAATTTAAAAATTATTCTTCAAAGACCTGGAAATACACACACGCACACATTACCACAACAAATTAGATATGATTATATACCTGCACTCCCAATACTTGGAAGGGTGATACTAGAGAATTGAAAAGTCAAGTTAACTAGCCTGAACTATACATTGAATTCAAGGCTTACCTTGAGGGTCACTTGTATGAGCTTTCTCTGTTTTGTTTTTTGTTTTTTTTATTTAATTTTTTATTGATGTTTTGTTGATTTCATACATCATTTTCCACTTAAGATCAGGGCCATTTTTCCCTTTTCCCTTCCCCCCCACCCCACCCCATCCCAGATCATGTATTCTGCATAACTGTCTTGCATCTTTCTCTGTTTTTTTTTTTTAAGCTCTGTAAAATTCCTTTCCAAATGAGCATGTTTCTATGCCGATTACCATGGTGGTGCCAATCTACATAAATTGTTAAAAGTGCATGAACATATCCTCTCTACAGCTTTCCTGGCATTTGTTTCTTTAACAAAAGAAAATTGAGAAAGAGTATTTTATAAATGACAAATAGAAAGCTTTAAAATAAATCGCAAATCAAAAGTAATCTACCTAAATTATGATACATGTCTCATCCTTTAAAAAGAACAAATACATAACATACTTCAATATTTTCTAACAAATTATTTATGCCCTAGCTCTAAGAAATCATTTACATTTCCAAGAATTTTCCATGGCTCACCAAATAAAAAAATCTATTTATGGCTAGGCACCGGGGCAACAACTATGCAACCCAAACGCAGGAAAGCCTCCCGTTTGGGGGACAGCAGGGTATGCACGTACCCTATCTCAACCACACAAAAATTGAAAATTAACTTTCTTTAAATTTCTTACTAAGACAAGATGCTAACCTTGTCTTAAAAATGTTCTTATTACTAATAAAACATCATAATTTAAAGCTTATGAGTACGATATTTATATGTTTTAAAGTCCATATTTTCTAATGACTTTATCTGACTACTATGAACATGATTTTGTAAAAAAAAAAGAAAATAACAAAAAAACCCTATCTCATATTTATTTCTGCTAAAATCTCTGTACTCCCATGAAAAGTAACTATACAGGACTATAGTACCAGTTATATACAAGTTTTATGTTTCCAGTAAAGTTAATTATACTAATTGTTTCACAATTGTATAGACATCCACTCCTTAAAAAAAATTAAAACAGGACTTGTATTATATTAAAGGTAAGAAGCATAAGAAGTACTACACTGTCATTTACATTTATTCATACTGTTTTATATGTTTTACCAACATGTATGTAAAAGTATACCATGTATGGGCCAGAAGAGGGCATCAAAAACCCTCGAGTTGGAGTTACAGGAAGTTACAAGCCTCCCAGCATGGGAACTGGGAACTGAACCTGGATCCTCGGCAAGAGCCGATGCGTACTCTTAAACACAGAAGCTATCTCTCCCGCCCCAAAGTTACTACATGATTTCGATAAATGGTTCTTTTTATGGCATTACTTTTTGTGTTGGTTTCTTCTGGTTGGGGTTTTTTGTTGACCTGTCTGTTTGTCTGTCTGTCTGTTTTTGAGATAGATTCTTCCCATAGCCCCAACTAGCCTAGAAAAACTCACTACACCGACCAGGCTGAGCCTGCCTCTGCCTTCCTGAGTGCTGGGATTAACGCATGAGCCATCGCATCTGACCTAGGCATTAAATTTTCGTTGTAGTGAAAACTAAAGTTTTTTGTAAGTGATCAAATTTAATACAATTAAAAGAAATCCACAAGTTTAAGCTGACTTTACTACATTTACGATTATGAACCAAGGAATGTTTTACTGAAACAGCAGCAATGAAATAATATCATGACAACATACAGAGCTACCCAGAGCTGCTTTAGCAGGTCTATTACAAGGGCTGCAAAATTAGTATAAATAGAACACTGACCTATCAAAGGTACTTAGTTAGAAAGAAATTCTAATCCCTTCTTCATCTCACATTTACCCACTAGGGACCTTGGCTTATGGTAGGGACACCAAGATGATGCTGGGTTTAACCTCCTGAATGAATCAGTAGCTCCAAATGTGCTTACATAGCCCAATACACAACACCAAGATAGAAACTTATTATTCCTCTTTCAGAACTACACTCATATATTACAGAGGTGGAAAGACCTCAACAAGAGGAGGAAGTTTAGCTATGGAGAGCATTTTAAAGCCTCTACTGTAAACTGAGTGTGCTAGGGTGAGCCTGATTATCAGCACTTGGGAGGAGAAGAAGCAGGAAGGATGCCACCCTGGGCTTATCAATAAGGACCTGTGTAAAACAATGTGGACAACAGCGATTTATCTCTCCATTTAACTCGATGCCTTACTGTTTTTATCAGAGTCTTAAACCAATGTTGTTTACTATTCCATATATTTACTTTTATAAGTCCTAAAACACCAGTATCCTGTAGACAGTGTCCAGACAAAACTGGGCACTTGTTGATCTCATGTCAATTAAACATGCATTAATCGAATTATTACACCCGTTTCCCTTCCCCCACCCCTCCCCCCTCCCCAATTCACCATTTCGGTCCGTTTCTGATGCAGTCTTCTGTCGTTGTTCTTTTACATGCCATCTCCTCCACGAGGAAAATTTATACTGGGTATGCGTTACTAGCATCCACATATGGGGACACCATTTGTCGTTTGTTTTTCTGGGACTGTTTACTTCACTTAACATAATGTCTTCTGCCTCCATCCATTTACCTGCACAAGTTCATGATGTTGTCCCTCTTTACTGCTGCATGAACTCCATTTGTATGGTATACATGTACACATTTTCTTATCCACTCGTCAGTTGAGTGGGCACCTGGGCTGGTTCAGCCTTTCTATTGTTGCATCCGAGATGCAATAAAACATAGTGTGATTGTCTCTTTGCAGTAAGCTGTGTCTTGGTGGGTATTATACCCCGGAGTGTCTTATTCTGAACCATGGTGTTCACGTAACCTGGGTATTATGGCTCGTTCTCTCTATTTTGAGTCCTATCTTTACGGCTGGTTCTTTTCCATTCATGGGTTTTNGTTCAGTTTAAAGATGGTTCTCAGCCCGCCATGTGGGTTGGGGATCGAAACACTCGGGTCCTCAGCAAGAGCAGCAGTCAGTGCACTTAACCGCTAGGCCATCTCCCAGCCCCAAAATGAGAAAAATAAATTAAAAAATTTTTACAAAAAGGGCAATTGAAATAAGGGATTTCACTTAGTCGGGGTTCTTTATTTTTTTTTGCTCCCGGTCCTCCTACCTCTGTGATCTTACTGTGCCACCTACACCATTGTCTGCACCCTCTCTGAGCTTCAGTCTCTCTCACTGAGATGATCCTCACAACACCTGCTCTGCTCACTTCACAGAGTCATGGGGAACGGTCACTGACGGTGTTGCAGGTTTGCTGCTCTGTAAGTTAAACAGACAATTTTGTTTAAAATAATTGAAGTTCGTGTGGGCAGGATAAGCTCTTTGAAGCCTGTCTTTCGATATTCATGGAAGTTATTGTTGGGGATGCAAACAAAACATGTTCTTATTGTGTGTCAATCACACATAAAGTTTCCTTTGTTGTTAATCTGTAAGGGAAGAAATGTCTGTTTAGTCTCTTTTTCCTTTCAACCTTGGAGGGGCTCCTGGAAAATCCTGAAAATTAAGATTTGGGGACAGGAATTTTTCCCAAAATACCTTGCAGGTTTTAACGTTTAGCTCAAGTCTACAAGTGAAAATGTTGGGCGAGTGATGCCATTTTTAAAGGACAAAATGGCTGTTGGGGCTGAGTAGATGGCCTCAGCAGTTAAGGCACTGACGCTCTTGCAGGACCGGGTTCAATTCCAGCACCCACATGGCGCTATGAAACCCGTCTTCTGTAACTCCAGTTCCAGGGAATCTGACCCTCTCTGACTCTCCATGGCATTGCACGACACGGGTGCAAACCTACATGCAGACCAGTTACTACACTCATACACACACACACACACACACACACACAACACACCCACACACACACACAGGCGTTGTTTGATCATCTTCCCAAGGACTGGTTTCATAGCAGAGTAACAGCTGGACTGGAGAAACAGGCAGCAGGGCCTTGCTGAGGAGCAGGCTGTTCCAGCAGTTTTCACCCACGGTCTCTGACCTCTTCCACAGGTCACTTGATAGTTTACAACTGCTGAGGGGCTAGCCTCTCCCCTGTGGGAGTGCACCTCTGACTTGGGCAGGACATCTTCCTCCAGCCTCACCAGGAGTCCAGCAGCAGAGCCTGTGTCCTCTGACGGTCCACATCTCCCATGGAATGTGGAACATGAGAACTTGGTCAAGGCCACAGAACCAAGGAAGTTTGTCCTTTTGCTCCTGCTTAATTGACAGGGGACTCTGCCTACCTTGGATCCTGTCTACCACATCACTGGAGATCAGGTAAGGGGCATGGGCTGAGGGATGAAGTGAAGGGGTCCCGGGCTTAAGGGAATCGTTAGAAATTAGCAGACAGGTCAGAGGACAGCAGACAAGAGGTCAGAGTTGAAGAAAGAATGTGCAGGTATGGGTGAGGTATGAGACTTTCAGTCTTAAACCAGAGAATAAATGCTTCAAGAACACGACAGGCTCTTCAGTTTGTACAGTACCAGGTCCTCACATGGAGTAGACCCAGAGAAATCAGTGAGGCTCCTCAATCTGTCACCACTCTGCCACCAGAGACCTGGGGGATCAACTCCATGGCCTGCTGTCAGCCTTGCTGAAGAGTCAACTCCATGGCCTGCTGTCAGCCTTGCTGAAGAATCAACTCCATGGCCTGCTTGACAGAAGTGCATCAGGAAATTCTTATGAAATTAAGTGGTCAGGGACAGCCTGCATTTTACTTTTTGTTTTGTTTTGTCTTTTTGAGACAGGGTCTCCCTGTAGCTCTGACTGTCCTGGAACTCACTCTGTAGATCAGGCTGGCCTTGAAATCACAGAGATCCCCCTGCCTCTGCCTCCCAAGTGCTAGGATTAAAGGCGTGTGCCACCACGCCCGGCTCATTTTACTGTATTTTAGGTAGAGTTGAAAGAAGTCAGGTCAAAATAACTGAATAAGAGAGGGAATGATGATGGATTCTTTTAGGTATGAAAATAACTACAATGATTCATCAAATGAAATGTGTGTGGGGTGTGCGTGTGTGTGTGTCCATGTGTCTAAAAAGTCATGGTCAGCCAGGCATGGTGGCAAATGCCTTTAGTCCTAGCACTCAGGAGGCAGAGGCAGGTGGATCTTTGTGAGTTCAAGGCCAGCCTGGTCTACAGAGTGAGTTCCAGGACAGCTGGGGCTACATGGAGACCCTGTCTCAAAAAAAAAAAAAAATGTCATGGTCCACTTGATATTTCACTAACTTCTGAAAAATTAATGGAATAAGCCTACACCCAAGAATGCTTGGAAAAGTAATTATATGCATTCGTTCTATATTTTTTTAATTTTATTTATTTATTTTTTATGTGAATGAATGTATTGTCTGCATGTAGGTCTGTGCACCCGCGCCGTGCAATACGTCGGAGGTCAGAAGAGGGCGTCGGACTCCCCTGGAACTGGAGTTCTCCTGGAATTGGAGTTACAGATGGTTCTCAGCTGCAATTTGGGTGCTGGGGATCGAACCTGGTCCTCTGCAAGAGCAGTCGGCGCTCTTAACCATTAGGCCATCCCTCCAGCCCCTCATTCTATATTTGTTTGGTGATTTAAGTCAGTGCTTCTGATTAATGCCATTAAAGGATTGACTTGAACATAAAAATGTAGTATTCACTGGGCATGGTGGCACACGCCTTTAATTCCAGCACTCGGGAGGCAGAGGCAGGTGGATCTCTGTGAGTTCAAGGCCAGCCTGGTCTTCACAGTGAGTTCAGGACAGCCAGAGTAACTCCTGGAGAGGCCCTGTCTCCAAAAGACCAAAAAAAAAGTATTCCACATTTATAGAAGTAAATGAATATAAAAACCTTTTACTTCTATAACACAGCCTCAGAAAAACAAATGATGTTGTCCCTCATCCATAGATCCTAGCATTAAATCCCTATATGTAAGTGTGTATCCTGATGTAATTGCAGGAATCAGGTTGTATTAGTCACTTTTCTGTTGCTGTAATAAAACACCATGACCAAGGAACTTATAAAAGGAAGAGTTTATTTGAGCTTATGATTGACGATTCCAGGGAATTAGAGTCCATTGTGGCAGGAGGCATGGTGGCTGGAGACTGGAACAGCAAACTGAGGGTCACATCTCGCAATGAGCACAGGAAGCAGAGAGAGAGCAACTGTAGACCACGAGGCTTGCCCCCAATAATGTACTTCCTCTAGCATGGCCACACCTTCTAAGACCTCCAAAAACAGTGCCACCAACTGGAGACAAATGTCTGAATACTTACAGCCTATGGGAGACACTCATTCAAACCACCACACAGGTAAATGAAAAGGAACCAGGAAGGTAAAGCAAAAGAGGGAACTTTAGACAGAAGACTAGATGATACTAAGAGAGGAATGGATAAAGCCAGGGTATCTAAATGGGTGGGGGGGGTATAGAAGGAAATGTGGAGAAAAGGGGAAAGAAAGAGCCCAAGAGAAGGAGGGAGGGCTAGACAGGGAAGGGGAGAGAGGAGAGATAATGCCTAGCTAGGGCAAAAAACCTAAGGGAATCATATTAGTCTAATAGTCGATTGACAAATTACACATACAATATCTCTACATGAGTCCATGTGCAAAGCTATATAACAAGAAACAGTACCTGATAGGAGAAAACTTCCCTGGGTCATCGGCCAAGGTAGTCCAAGAGACTCCCCAAATTATTCAGGCTATTGCCATAACCCATGATTGCCTCCCAGAACCTGAAGGTAAGACTCTACTGCTGAAGACAGGACATACTTCAGTCTGAAATTGGAGCAATGGAGCTGGGACTGACCACGAAGCCAACTCCCTTGAAGGCTAGCTCTCATATCTTCGGAGAGCACTGTGAAAGTTGCTAAGAACAGCAATCAGTGGTCCAACACGAGCTTTAAGACCACATAGCCACTTCAATGTCCAGCACAGATGACAACATCGGTGCAGCAGTGGCACTTTTATCTAAGGGGCAATCAATAGCTAACTAATTGCATGTAAAGCCCTCTCAGTGGGAGGAAACTCATGTGGTACTGAAAACATAGCCAGCTGCATACAGCCAGAGGTCATAGATCTTAGAGAAATCCCCAAGGTTGTCACATTCCTAGGCTATGAGAATGTCTTACTAACTGCAAAATAGGTAGCCTTATATTTACAGACAAATATCCCAGACACAACTCAATAAAGAAGCTTATTTTGCAGCAAATGAATAATACAGTGTCTCACAACTGGATACACATAGGCATTGTGCGTGAACTGCCCAAGCCTAAGCGACACATCTACAATGCAACTGCTGTATCTAAGGCTCACACAATATACAGTAAGGAGCCAAGAGGACATTAATTAACCTCTTAACTCTCATTAAGGAAGGGCCCTTGTACAATGGGAGGCCAGGACTCAAAAGGAGATGAATGGCCAAACCGTGGAGACTAGCAGTGTATAGAGTGTGGGTCCATAGACAGGTCACCTATATTCAGCTTCACTCACCTAGGGCTCGGGGAACATTGCAGAAGAGAGGGCAGAAAGATTGCAAGAGCCAGGGAGGTGTGCAAGACCATATAGAAATGAATCCTGGGGACTGGAGAGATGGCCTAGCGGTTAAGAGCTCCAACTGCTCTTGCAGAGGACCTGGGTTCGATCCCCAGCACCCACATGGTGGCCGAGAACCGTCTGAAACTCCAATTCCAGGAGAACTCCAGTTCCAGGGGAATCCGACGCCCTCTTCTGACCTCCGTGGCATAACAGGACACAGGTGCACAGATCTGCATGCAGACAGTACATTCATATACATAGAGAAAATTAAATTTTAAAAAAAGTAAAAAAAAAAAAACATTGCTTGGGCTGGAGAGATGGTTAAGAACACTGTCTGCTCTTGTAGGGGCCCCGGGTTCCATTCCCAGCACCCACCTGGTGGCTAACAGTCTGCAGCTCCAATGCCAGGAGTTTCAACTCTCTTCTGACCTCCTCGGGCATTACATGACACAGATGCACTTTTACACATGCAGGGAATACATTCATACACATAAAATAAAAATAAGATATATAAAAAGAGCACTTGGGAAGCCCAAGGCAGGAACTCAGGGCAGGAGCCTGAAGGCAGGAACTGAAGCACAAGCCATGGAGGAATGCTATTTACTGGCTTGCTCCCCTGGCCCATGCCCAGCCTGCCTTCTTATATGGTACACAACAACCTGCCCAGGGTGGCACTACTCATTGTGGGCTGGGCCCTCCCACATTGCCTGACAATCAAGACAATACTCCACAGACGTGACCACAGGCCAATCCAATGGAGCCAATTCCCCAGTTGAGGCTCCCTCAACCCAGGTGTGTCAAGTTGACACTAAAGCTATCCAGCACAGACACCCTGTTCTGACCTCTGCAAGCCCTGCATGACACAGTTGCACTTACACACATGCAAGCAATACAGTCATATATATATAATATAAAATAAAAAATAATAAATAAAAATTAAAAATTAGGTGTATTTACTTGTGTGTTAGTATATGCATGTGAATGAAGGTGCTGGGGAGGCCAGAAGAGGGTCTCAGAGCCCCTGGATCTGGAGTTACAGGCAGCTGTGAGCTGCCAAACATGGGTGCTGGGAACCGAACTTGGGTCCTTTGCAAGAGCAGAAGGTGATCTTAACCACTCAGCCATTTCTCCAGCCCCAACATGTGAACATTCTTAAATTATCTTTAATCATCTCAGTGACCATGTCCTCTGATTTCAGCTTAAAGACATAAATATTCTGTTTCCCAAAAGGGACTTGGATAGAATCCTTATGTTTAAACCACTGTTTTCTTTCCCGTTGCTGTGACAAAGTACCCTGACCAAAGTAACTAAAGGAAGAAAGAATTTATTTTGGCTCATGGTTCAAGGGTGCAGTCCATGCTGGTAGAGAAGTCATAGAGGGGAAGCCAGTCACAGTGCATCTGCTGTCAGGAAGCAGGAAACAGCCAGCTTGCTCCTTCATGCACTGCAGGACCCCAGGGCACGGGACAGGGCTGCCCATGTTTAGCCTGGTCTTTCTATTTCATTAACCTCACCTAGAAAGTGGTTCACAGACATGCACAGGATCTATGGGACTCTGATTCCCATGAAGCTGACAATTGACACTAGCCATCACAATTACATATAAACTACTGTCCTTGTTTTCCAGATTGGAGAACCTTCCAGAGAGAAGCAGCAGAAGAAAAGAAGTTATCTATTCTAAAAAGGTAACTGAAGTCCTTTTTTCTTTATCCTGCCCCTTTAAAAGAATCTTCTGGGCTGGAGAGATGGCCTAGCAGTTAAGAGCACTGATCACTCTTACAGAGGACCCGGGTTCGATCCCCAGCACCCACATAGCAGCCGAGAACCGTATGAAACTCCAATTCCAGGAGAACTCCAGTTCCAGGGGAATCCGACACCCTCTTCTGACCTCCACGGCATTGCACGACACAGGTGCACAGACCTGCATGCAGACAGTACATTCCTACACATAAATAAATAAAATTTAAAAAAAATTAAAAAAAAAAAGAATCTTCTATGGACTCTGGAGTTCAGTACAGCCCATTCCAGACTTGACAGAGATAGCTATAGGAGTATACCAGGGATTGGAAGTTTTGCAGAGACTTTTATGAAGTCACAGATGGGAGGAACCATAAAGGTGGTAGCAGGCTTCAGGTGACCTTTTGATGACCAGGGCTCTATGTGCTGGTCCTTGTAACAGCTTGTACCTTCCTCTTCAGAAGCACAAAGTGTGTGAGCACCATCTGTCACTGTTGCTGTGCTAAAAGACTGACCAAAAGCAACTTGGAGAGCTTACAGCTCCCAGGCCACAATCCAGTATTGAGGGAAGGAAACTGGAAGCCAGACTAAAGCAGAAACCACGGAGGAACACTGCTTCCCAGCTTGCTCCCCTGGCTCCATAGGGCTTTCTGATATAGCCCGGGCCCACCTGCCCAGGGATGGTACTGCCCACGGTTGGCTGTGCCCTCCCAAATCAATTAGCAGTTAAGAAAATGGCCCACATGCCTACAGGCCAGTCTGGTGGAGGAAATTCATCAATTAAGATTCCTTTGCCTCAGGTATGTTCTAAGCTTATGTCAAATTAACAAAAACCATGATCTTCATGGTATCAGTCACTTGTAGCAACTCTTCTGTGAAGTAGGCAATAGAGCACCTGCTGAGCTCAGCCACCTGCTGACTGGCATCAGTGGAGCAAGCTGCTCTATCCCCTCTGACTTCCATAGCTCCTGTGACTGCCATCAAACTCTCTGCTCTCCACTTCTTCAGAAACCCCTCCTGGAGATTAATGGCAGCCCACCTGCCTGATCCTTCCCCACCTTCCCTCCATTCTGTCATGGACTGGGGCATCCTTCTAGAGGACCTCCTTCCCTTCTCAGCACCTGGCAGCTCTCTGTCACCAGTACCTAGTCTTCCCTTGTGCTGGACATTCCTAGTGGACCATTTCCCACCCCACCTGCATCCCTCCCCACCTGACAGCACTTTACACTCAGAAAGATGATCTTGTTATCCAACCAGAGCCCATTTTGTCTCTGGCAGGGAAGCTCATCTGCTTATGTCCCAACAGCACAAGTGCTCAAACATGGCAGTTTCACAATTCTTACAGCATGCTCAGATCAAGAACTGTACCTACCAGACCAAGATTTGTAGGAAGAGGTTTCCCTCCATCTGTCAGAATCCTATGTGGTAGGTACATGGGAGCAGCCCATGAAGCAAGATACAGCTGGGCCTGAATCAAAAACTGAGGTGGTAAGTTCTAGCAGTGCAGAGATCACTCAAGGCAAACAGGTTGTGGAAGAAGATTCAGAATGTTTGTTAACATCTAACATGTCTGGGGAGATAGTCAAGGCCCATGAAGTAGGTGTTTGTCAGTTAGAATCGGATCCTACCTTTAAGTTGAAAAACTCTCGAATACTGCACACAAAATATAAGCCACCAAGGATTTCAATTCCTGAAGATCCTAAAATAGCCAAGGTTAAGAAACAGGTGCTTAAGGAGCTGAAGTTTAAGTTGGATAGTCAATTGCACAACCAGGCTGATGGCTACACAACTGACACATCCTTCACTTCAGACAGCTTTGCCTCTGGTTCCTTAGTGTCTTCTTCCAACAGCAAATCCAGTGAGGATTTCTCACGTTTCCAGAATCTGCATGCCCACCTGGATATCACAGGGATCCAATATGGAGCCATGGCAGGATTCCAGGGTAAAAGCAAGCATGTTGTACAGGATTTCAGACCAGTGGAGAGGAAACTGATTTCTCCAGGACCCAAAAGAAAAAGTGATAGAAATGAGGCATTGGAACAAGAACAAGAGATATTAAAAGCAATAAAGAATAGCCAATCTCTTATGAAAGGAAAATTAGACAAACCATCTCCTCCTGAAAATTGTTTCCAAAAAAAGATCAAACAGGTTTTTCAGTGGTTTAATTTCAGCAGAGAAAACACAGGAGACAGATCTCTTGAGAAAGACAGGGCTCTCTTGATGAGTTGCGGGCCCCCCGAAGTCCATGAGCTCATGGGATCACTTGGGAAGATTCTAGAGGAGAAATTGTTGGGTAGGCAGAAAGCTGACTTCTTGGAGTGGAGCCAGAACAGAAAGGACCTGCAGGCTCAGCCAAGGGCCATCAAGAAACAATCTTCGGACCCTGGAACCACCTATACCCAATAGCACAAGGAAGGGTCCACTCCCTGATCCTTCAGCACCAAACACTCACCTCCCCTGGCCCAAGTCATAGTCCAGTGTTATACAGAGGAAAGACTGAATCCTATCTCTTTCTCATGGGGTTGTATCCTTCCAGAATCAGCCACGACCCTGAAGATTTTCCCCTTTACTCAACTCCAGGGAGACCTAGTCTCATCTAAGCCCCACTTGCATGAAGGTGTGCAGGAGTCTTCTGTTCTCACACCTGCTAAGGGTACTGTTTCCTGAGATCTATTGCTTTCATGGGAACAGAACATGTTTCTATTTATGTGAAGGGAAATTTTCTACAAAGACTAATCCAGTCTTTGTTTTTAAAACTCTTCATTTTTAGAACAATATATCCTGTGATGAGAATAATCTCTTTAACAAAACCAAGAATAAATAATGTTTATTCTGATAGAGTGGAGTTTTCTGTGTCTTGAACTATGGGCCTGGGTTTTGGAAATTCCAAACACATGGTTAGTAAAAAGAGGTTACATTAGTTCTTAACGGTACTTCTCTGACATAGCTCCTTAAAGACATGCCTGGCCCTTTGCAGGGAGCTTGGCAATGATCTGCTCTGCTTTATTCTGGAGTTTTTAAATTTTATTTATTTTTGTATGTGTATAAATGTACTGTCTGCATGCAAGTTTGTGCACCCCTGTTGTGCAATGCCACGGAGGTCAGAAGAGGGTGTCCTGGAACTGGAGTTCTCCTGGAATTGGAGTTTCAGATGGTTCTCGGCCACCATGTGGGTGCTGGGGATCGAACCCGGGTCCTGTGTAAGAGCGGTCAGCGCTCTTAACCACTAGGCCATCTCTCCAGCCCTATCCTGGAGTTTATTTCACCACTTTATGAGTTATTTCACTTTTGTTTATTTTTTCTTTGTTCATACACTTTGAATTTCATTTTTAAAATATTTTTATTAACCGCGAATGGTGGTGCACCCCTTTAATCCCAACATTTGAGAGGCAGAGGCAAGTGGATCTCAGTGTGATCAAGGCCAGCCTGGTCTACATAGTAAATTCCAGAACAGCTGGAGCTACAGGGAGACCTGTCTCAAAAAGACCAACACACACACACACACACACACACACACACACACGTGCGCACACACACGTGCGCACACACACACACAAACGCACACTCGCACGCACGCACAAACACGTACACACGCGCGCGCACAAACGCGCACACACACGTGCACACACACGTGCACACACACGCGCACACACATACACATTATAAAGGGGTCTGGAGCTACTCTATTATAGGGTTCAATGGTCCTACTGGACACCATAACCTAGGTAATAAAAAGCCTAATGCCAGGAATGGACTCCCTAGAGGGTCCTGGCCCCACAGGTCCTCAAACAATCTGCCTTTTCCCATTGCCAGGAATGGACTCCCTAGAGGGTCCTGGCCCCACAGGTCC
Organism: Rhizomys pruinosus; assembly: GCA_009823505.1. Classification (NCBI taxonomy): domain Eukaryota; kingdom Metazoa; phylum Chordata; class Mammalia; order Rodentia; family Spalacidae; genus Rhizomys; species Rhizomys pruinosus. The sequence continues at coordinate 864,461 of VZQC01008552.1, read as the reverse complement.
TCAAACAATCTGCCTTTTCCCATTGTTCTTGGTTACCGTCTAGAACTTGGTGGTAAGACTCTACTGCTGAAGATACCATATAGGTGAGTCAGAACAAGGGTAAACCAAGCTGGTGTAGACCTCAAAGCTTCCTCTTTACTGATTGGCTTACATAGGGCTGGAAGAGAAAAGTAAACATCGACCTTAGCTGCAAGCCCAAGCCACAATAACTATCCTGGCAAGAAAGGTTCATTGCTTCCACAGTGACACAAGCATTATGGGAGTAACTAACCAAGCTCTGCTTCACAAGATGGAGTCCATACCTAGCACTTTTATCAGGTAAGAACCTGTGACTAGATAGACAGGTCATAGGCTGCAGGGGCCAGGGGGAACCAGCTGCTACTATTCTGCTGAATAGACATAGTATTAAACCAGCTCCTAATGACTTCTTGTTACACCCATAGATTAGTACATCTCTCAACTCACACCAGAGAAGCTGCTTCTTGCAATATACGGTGATGAACGCACCTAGTCAGTGTGCAGAGAATAAGAGACTTAGGAGTGCTTGAACCTAAACGGGACGTCTATACCACACTTTTGCTCAGAGATCATTGTAGAAGAGGGGGCTGGAAGGAGTATAAGAGCCAGAGGTGCTGGGTGAATACAAGGAAATCGTGTTGTCAGACACAACAGGTCAGATGCACACATGAATCCACAGTGCTTGTGACTGCGTGTACAAAACCTTTTCAAGCTCAAGCCAGACAAAATCCCAGTTTGGGAGGAGAGGAAGATTTCCTCCTGAGGAGCTGTGGGCAGTGGACAGCTGCTAGAGAGAGAGCTATTCTTCTTTGCGGCCACTAGTAGGTTTCTCATGTTCCAGTGGACGGCACCACATAATGCACATATGGGCACTTACTGGACCTAGTGGGATATTAAAGACATGAAGTTGAGCAGGGTGTATGTGGTGGTGACATTGGAGAGCTAGGGAGTGAAATGCAGCTCCTGCCTTGGCTTCCCTCCATGATGGACTGTAACCTACAAGTTAAAACAGGCCCTTTCTTCCCCTAATCAAAAGCCCATGGCTTGGGGGAATCATAGGCTCTGGGGTGGAGCCTGCTATTCTCTAAGTCTTGCTGTTATTTTGCTGAATGGGCATGCTGTGCAGATCACCTTCTAAATATTTAGTTTATACCCATTGTGTATATTATTAACAAAAAACTTACTCTGAAAGTTACCAGATATGTTCTTTAATTAATTTTCTGTGAGGGGATTGGGGATGCCACAGAACACATGTTAAGGTCAGAGGACAACCTTTGGGAATCTCTTCTCTGTGCTATAGGTCCTAGTATCGAACTTAGTTTGTCAGGATTGGCATCAGGCACTTTTACCCACTGAGCCATCTTGCTGGACCAGACGTTTTCTTTTTTAAGACAGGGTTCTCACTGGCCTAAAACTTGGTGTGTAGACTAGGCTGGCCACGATCTCACAGAGATCCTTAGTATGTAGACTAGGCTGGCCTCAATCTCACAGAGATCCTCCTGCTTTCTTTTTAAAAGATTTTTTATTTATGTGTATGTGTGTATGCCTGCAGAGGTCAGAAGAGGGTGTTAAGAGTCCCCTGCAGTGAGAGTTACAAGTGACTGTGAGCTTCCCAGTGTGGGTGCTGAGAACGGAACACTGGTATTCTAGAAGAGCAGCAAGCCCTCTTAACCAGTAAGCCATCTCTCTAGCTTCCTTTCAGACAGTTTCAAAGTGAGGACAAACCTGTAAAATCTAGAATGTGACCTAAGCTATTATTTCCCTACTGCTCAGGAGAGCTGTAGAGTTGAGTGAGTCGTTCTGTCATAATAAAGCCAGAGAATCTCCCCTGCAACCTCCAGGAAGTTTTGAATTGGAAGTGTGGAGCCAAGGCTCTGCAGTTAGTGCTAGAGGGAAAGCTTTCTTCTCAGGGCTCTTTATCTTCAGGATTTGTTCCCATTTCTTATCTTGTGTTTAGTTAAGGGCTAATATGTGGCAAGCCATTCTTTCCTCTTTCTGCAGCCACACAAAAGATAGCATGCAGCTGTAAAAGGGAACGTGGAGAAGACTGTTTTCCTGAAAGAAATGGATTACTTCCATTTTTTTTTCAATTTGTTTTTATTTTATGTGTATGAGCACTTTGCCTGCATGTATTTAAGTGCATCCATGTATAAAAAAAACCCTGGAAGGCCAGAAGAGGGCATCTTATTCTCTGGTATTGGCATTACAGATGATTGTTAACCACCATGTGGGTGGGTGCTGGGAACTGAACCTGGGTCCTCTGCAAGAGCAGCCAGGGCTCTTAACCGCTGAGCCATTTCTCTAGCCTTAGATTCCTTCCATTCTTAAAGAATGCTGACGTGCCTCGCACTGCTACATGGCCGTGGTGTGAGGTATGTATGTTTTGCTGTTTGGTTCTCAGCATCCACATGGCAGGTAACAACTCCAGTTCTAGGGAATCTGATGCCTTCTTCTGACTCCACGGGCACTGCACAACATGGGTGCACTTACGCACATGCAGGCAATGCAATCATGCACATAAAATAAAAATAATACATAAAAATTTAAAAACATTGTATCATTTCTGTGGATGCAAAACAGTCCACTTCTACCTGTATCGCTGCTTCAGTTTCTCATGAGGCTGGAATTGGGTCTGGGGTCTCATTGGAAGGACTGACTGGGAAACAACTCATTTCCATGTTTACCTATATAACTTCTGGCAGGATCCATTTCCTCCAGATGGGTGAGCTGAAGCTGTCCCTCCCTTGTAGTTGCTGGCTTCAGTCCTTCCTCAGTTCCTGTGTACATCTTCCATGTAGACTTGTCTCATCAAAGCCAGGGAAGGAGAGATCTTGCTAGCAGAACAGAAATGACATAAACTTAAAGGGCAAAGGAGATTCCAGACGTTTCCTGTCATCTTACTGGATAGAAGTGAATCTGTAAGCCTCATTCATTATGAATGAGATACACAAGTGTGTGAATCCCAAGAGACAGGCTCACGGGTACCTCCTTGGACGTCTTCCTAATATTATGCTATCTCCTTGGAAACTCCACTCTGTTTACTGAATCCACACTAGCCACCAGTGACACATGTGTCTTCATCCTCACCTACATGTAGGTCACCAAGGTCAAAAGTGTTTAAACACATGTGGAGTGGTTGTTGGTTAAACAAACAAAAAACAGGGAAAGTGTTGGTCTCCCAAGGAAAGAAAAATAGAGTAACTGTGAAGCTGTTGTCGAGCGTTCCAGCAACAACGTCCACACTCACTGGCTTCAGTCTCTCTACTGTATTTCAGATCCTAGACCACATGACTAAATGGGAAACCACATTCCTTACAGACAGCTGGGCCTATAGGAGTAGTACTATAGTCTACCATAGTTCAGTGTCTGTTATTAATATAATCAATGTAGCATACCCATGAACATCAGTGACAAGGAGCCACACAATTGGTAGAAAAACGTTTCCGGGGAACTCGGAGCTTATACATCCAATTTTGGGATGTTTTCCACACACCCATGGCTTGAAGACACTAACCACTGGCAATGAAGGGGTTAAAGAGGTACAGTGACTGTCTTGGGATAACATAGCAAGCCATGCCTGAATACTCAGGTACTTGGTCCATTCAGAAACACATTGACTGGGTAAGGCAATGAAGTATAACCCTTACAGGGTACCTGGGAAGTGAATAATCTCAAATGAAGTCATCTCAACAGAGAGCCCATCTGATGCAATTACACAAGTTTCCTATGCTTCACTGTGACAGGGAGGTTTTACTCAGCATGACGAGAGAGGACAGTCTCCTCACTAGGGATCATCTTCTACCTGCTTAGGTAACTTTAGGTAATCATTTGTAGCATGATCATTTGGATTTTTTTCTTCTTTATTATTTTTTCATTTTTTAACAATAAGTAATAATTTATGAGTACAAGCATCCTTCATGTAAAACCAATTTGCAAGCAGTTCTGCCCAAACCCACACAGCCCAAGGGTCCCACCATCCAGCTAGGGGGGCTTGTATGTTCAATCAAGTTGATCGATGAGTGTCCAGACTATATTGCTGTAGTTTCACCATTCACCCCAATCGCAGCCCTTACAGTCTACCACACCCCCCCTTCCGCAGATTGTTCCCTAGGCTTAGAAAAGGGGCACAGGTGGACGAGAAGCAAAACAGTCTACTTTCTCTGGAGCTGTTGTTTTGGACTCTGGTCAATTCTGGCTGTTCCCTTTCATGGGCTGACAGTTTGACTACAAATAACCTTTCAATCCTACTACTGAAGCACAAGCAATTAGATATATAGGTTTTATTTTTCAAGACAATTTTTTTTTTTGGTCTTTTCGAGACAGGGTCTCCCTGTAGTCCCAGCTGTCCTGGAACTCACTCTGTAGACCAGGCTGGCCTTGAACTCACAAAGATCCACCTGCCTCTGCCTCCCAAGTGCTAGGATTAAAGGCGTGCGCCACCACGCCTGGCNACTAGGGATCATCTTCTACCTGCTTAGGTAACTTTAGGTAATCATTTGTAGCATGATCATTTGGATTTTTTTCTTCTATTATTTTTTTCATTTTTTAACAATAAGTAATAATTTTAGAGTACAAGCATCCTTCATGTAAAACCAATTTGCAAGGCGTTTGCCCAAACCCACACAGCCCAAGGGTCCCACCATCCAGCTAGGGGGGCTTGTATGTCAATCAAGTGATCAAGTGAGTTCCGGACTATATTGTTGTAGTTTCCCATTCCACCCAATCGCAGCCCTTATTACTACCAGCCCCTCTTCCCGATTGTTCCCTAGGCTTAGAAAAGGGCACAGGTGGACGAGAAGGAAACAGTCTACTTTCTCTGGAGCTGTTGTTCTTGGACTCTGGTCAATTCTGGCTGTTTCCTTTCATGGGCTGACAGTTTGTCCAGGAATAACCTTTCAATCCTACTAATGAAGCACAAGCAATTAGATATATAGGTATTTAAACAGTACTAATTGTTATGGTACGTTACTTTGGTATAGACACAGATGTTTGGATGGTATGTTAATCCATGAATTACGTTTTTTCTGTAAAATATGACAGGGTCTTACTGTGGCTTATAACATCTCCTAAACACTAGAGGATGTAAGCTTGTGGCATCAGCCGTGGGTCATTCCTCCAAGGAGAGAGCTAATAGCCAATTAGACTTGTGATATACAGGCATATGTCTGCCACTGCTGCACGGTATTTCCAGGCAGGTGAGGTGTAGCTGGTGCTGATGGAGGAGTCTTGCTTGACTCAAGGAGACCTATATTTATTTATTGGTTTAGTGGCCTTTGGTAACACTCTCTGGTATTCCAGAAATCAAGTGCGGTCTCAATACATCTTTCCCATGCTTACATCAGGTCTTCGACATCAGGGCATTATCGCCTCTCTTCTTGCAGGTATCCCAGTTTACAGGTAAGAAGCCTTTACCTTTTGTGGGGGCTTGGATCCCCTGACCAACGTATCCTTGGTAGAACAATCCATTGCTGATATCAGAGCTCTCCCGTATTAATATATTTTGGTTAAGTGCACAGCTTAAGGAGACTTTAAGAATTATATTTGGTTCTGAATAGAGAATAATCCTTTGCACAGTTCCTATGTCTATTAGTCAATTAAAGAAGGCAGTATTACCGGTTTTATAAGAGATTACCTCTATAACAGTTGGCTCCAATTTAGAGTTGAAGAATGACCTCATCATCATCATATTCCTCCTTGTTCTATGAAGGGGAGGTAAGAAAGTCTCTTGTATTAAAACTTTGCAGCACCTAGAAGTTAAGTTTCATTAGGACTCATTATAAACATTTGTTAGAAGTAGGATCCACAGAGAGGTCTGATGTCTGCTGCAGTCTGAGGCTTTTTTTCCTTTTTTTTTAAAAAACATTTTTTTTAATTTTATTTATTTTTTTACGTGTATGAATGTACTGTCTGCATGTAGGTTTGTGCACCCGTGTTGTGCAATGCCACAGAGGTCAAAAGAGGGTGTCGGATTCCCCTGGAACTGGAGTTAAAGATGGTTCTTAGAAACCATGTGGGTGATGGGGATCGAACCCGGGTCCTCTGCAAGAGCAGTTGGTGCTCTAAAGCTCCAGAGCCATCTCTCCAGCCCCTTCTTCCTTTCAATGTTCAGATGGGCCAACCTTTCTGCTGGCACTTCCTGGTACATCCTACACAATGCAAAGCTGTATCTTTTCTTTCTCAGTCATTAAGTTTTATCAGAACCTTTAAACCAATGTTGTTTAATATACACATATTTACTTTTACTAAGTCCTAAAACACCATGTAACCTGTAGACAGAGTCTGGGCAAAATTGGATACTTGTTGAACTCATGTCAATTAAATATACATTAATCGAATATAGACCTGTGTCCCTTTCTAGACCTGTGTCCCTTTCCCGCCTCTCCCACCCGTCCCGATTCACCATTTCAGTCAGTTTTCTGATGCAGTCTTTCTGTTGTTGAGCATGATCATTTTGACTGATGTTTCTTCTCCCTGCCAGAGAAGACTCCAAAAGAATCAAAGTTAATTTCCTACTTTTGTCTTCTAGAGAGCTACACTAGTTTATTTAAAGCTTTCATGTTTCCTAGTCCAAAGCTTCGAGTGAGGCACATGTTGTACAGGGCAGGCAGGTTCTTATTAGGAAACAGTACAGCTGAGTGTTCCCAGGAAGGAAAGGTTGCAGCGGAACCTGAGTAGACGGTAGAAGAGTTCCTTAATGGTAACAGTTGTTCTAGTGTTTTGAGAATAGTGTATAAGGATGGGGTCTATTAGTAAGGAGATGTTCTTGTGTGGATTACCTGTAGGAAGCAGTAAGTTTCATTAAGGAATCAAATGATGCTCAGATGACTACCCATGAAGCCCCATCGTGTGAGAAACTGGAGTAAAACAGAACATCGTCCTGTCCAGTCGTGGCCTGTGACTTGACAGTGAATATCAGACAAGGTAACTAAAGGACCAGCAGGAAAGACCAGGGAAGAAAGACCAGGGAAGCAGCCAGAGATGACTGCATTAAACAAACTAGATCCTTATCTCTCACCCTGCATACAAGTAAACTGCCACTGCACCAAGAATCTCCTCATAAGACCCCAAATTCTGAAGCTGCCAGAGGAAAAAGTGGAGAGTACAAGGTATAGGCATAGGTAAGGATTTTCTAAATAGGAAAGTGCTGTACAGACTGTTAGAATCACCAATGAGGTCACCCGGTTGTGCACTCTATGTGCTCCAGTATTGACTTGTCAGCAACATATGGCCACCATACAACGGTGGCATGGCATGGATGTCACAGTGGTAACCAAAAGCTTCCTGATTGGCTCTGAGCTCCTTCCATCTGAGGGAATATATGACTGACACTGTCAACCTGGTCAAAAGCTGAAGGTTTAGGAAGTCATGGGTCCTATGGGGGAAATCTACTATGAATGTTCTGCTAAGTGGATATGCAATTAAACTGCCTTGCAAATATTTACGTTTATACCCAGAAACTAGTCCAACACTCAGCCTGGACCAGACAAGTCTCTCTGGCAGTGGACAGTAATCAAAACAGAGACTCAAAACTGGTCAAAGGGCTGAGAAGTGACTGTTGACTAATCATTAAATGGGACATCTGTATCACCCATGACTTAGGGAACACTGAGGAGGCGGGGATGGAAAGACTAAACGTTGGGGGATGGAGAGGAGCACCCTAAAGGACAGCCTTCCTTCCAGATAGGACACAGCTGTTACGATCATTAACATAACAGCTGTGAGCACCTGCATAACACTGCACACACAGACACAACAAACACATGAAGATAGGAGGGGTAGATGGGAAGAAGAGTGGGAGGGAGGAGAAGGTAATGTCCTGGATGCGATAAAAGTGCGTTGTATCATCATTGTACCATTGTACCATTGTACCATTGTATCATTGTCAAAAGTAAATTCATTGAATGTTAACCAGAAAAAAAAATCATAAGCCTTGAAAATGGGGTCTGAATCCCCCAGTGCTTGATTCTTTCCCCTCTCAACAACAAGGGGGCTGAAGAGAGCACCACTTGCTGCTTTCTTGTTCTTTTCAAAGACGAAATGGGTAATATTTTTATGACAACAGAGACATTTATTATAAATATTTTGGAGGATTATTTGCAGGACAGAATTTATTACTAGTCCCTTGCATTGTATGTTTCAAAGTCATGCAACTCTTGAAGGATACTTAGGAAAATTAAGCTGTATGTTTACTGTGTAAATATACAGTATTTACACAGTAAAACTCTGGAGGCAGAGGCAGGTGGACCTTTGTGAGCTCAAGGCCAGCCTGGTCTACAGAGTGAGTTCCAGGACAGCTGGGGCTACAGGGAGACCCTGTCAAAAAAGAAAAAAAAAAAAAAAAAATTAAAAGCCAGGAGAGGAGAAGGGAGCCTGTAATGTCAGCACTGGGAAGGCAGAAACGGGAGGGTCCCTGGGACTCGCTGGCCACCCAGTTAGCTGAGTGGGTAAGTTCCAGGTTCAGTAAGGAGAGCCATTGCATACACACTTGCTCACACATGAACACACACACACACACACATGCTCACTATCCATTGAAAAATTGGATTATTTAGCATACTATAATGAAACCAATATAAATATGAATCCTCCTTGAGCCTAACTGCTCTGGCATGACAATGAAGGAGACACTTTTTATTTATCTCAGTGACTTCACTCTTTCCTCATTACTGACACCCCAATGAACATCCCCGTGAAACAGGAAATGTCACCATTGACAGTAGACACCATTTCATCCACAGCACGCACCATAATCACATTACATATGTACTGCACGTGAAACATCCACCACCAAATCCATCCGACTTCTAACTTCTACTATCCCACCATCCACCATCGTGATGATTCCTCTCACTCTGGCTGAAACGTGGTAGGGAAGGAACAAAAGAACTATGATAATCTTCCAATGCATGTGAGTATTCTGGGCACAGAAGCTGTAACACAGGATCATGCAGCTAGCAAGCACTCCACATTTCCTAGTGGTTTTATTATACCCATAGAGCAGGGTCCAGTGCACGCCCACTGGGACTTCCAAGTTCTTGTGTCCTGGAACAAGGATCTGGACTGACAACACATGGATAGTAGCAGGTGGTTTACTAAGGGAGAAAAAGCACATTTAAGACCAGAACTGCAACAGGAAATGTCAGAAGCTCACCAGCACTCATCCTAATTAGACTGGGATATTTTTTATTTTCTTTAATTTTGTGTGTATGACTGTCATCTTGCCTGCATATGTGTAAGTGAGGTACAATGCCTGTGGAGGTCAGATGAAGATGTCAGATCCCCTGGAGCTGGAGTTAAGGAAGGTTGTTAGCTGCCCTGTGGGTGCTATGAATTGAACCTGTGTCCCCTGTAAAGAGCAGTGCAGCCAGGGCTCCTAACCCCTGAGCCATCTCTCCAGCCCAGATTAGGATTTAAAAGAAATAATGAATTCTTGTGCATTTCATACTATACATCTTGATCATATTTAGGCCCTTTCCCCATCTGTATCCACTGGTAGCCCCCACGCCAGTTTTCATGTATTCTGGGATATATGTTTAAGGCCCATTGAGTCAAATGTGTGTCCCCCAAATGTCCCTAAGTATGAGAGTATTCTCTGGGACCTGGTCAGTCTATCTAGCCACTCCCTTAAAGACGACCAACTCTCAGCCAGCATGATCAGCTGCCAACAGTTCCTCAGCTGAGTTTGGGCTTCCTTGCCCATTTCCTCACTTCTTCCCTGGGTTTTTGTCTGGTTTGAGTTTGCATGTGTCTTGTGCATGCTGTCGTCATGGCTGGAAGCTCATATGAGCCAGTTTCCAACAGCCTGGAAAACGGTTTCCTTGTGGTCGTCCACCACCCCTGGCTCTTACACTCTTTCTGCTGCCCTCTTCCACAATGGTCCTTGAGCCCTGGGTGGGTGAGGTTTATCACAGGCATCCTATCCAAGGGCACACACGCTGAACTCTCTTATTCTCTACATCCTGGTCAGTTATGGCTTTTTGTGTTAATCACCTTTTTTTTAAATTTTTAAAAATTTTTATTTTTTATGTGTATGAGTGTACTGTCTGCATGTAAGTTTGTGCACCCGTGTCATGCAATGCTGCGGAGGTCAGAAGAGGGTCTTGTATTCCCCTGGAACTGGAGTTAAAGACGGTTCTCAGCCGCCATGTGGGTGCTGGGGATCAAACCCAGGGCCTTTCCAAGAGCAGTCGGTGCTCTTAACCGCTAGGCTATCTCTCCAGCCCCCTGTGTTAATCACCTTCTGTTGCATGAGAAAGCTTCACCGATGAGAGTTGAGAGATGCCTTAGCATTCTCTCTGCCCTCTGTCCCACTGTGACCCCTAAGATGTAGCACTTAGGGCCGGGCAGCTCACAAGCTCACAGACGCTTATTCTCTGTATAGCAAACCTAATGATAGTCCTCCTCCAGACCTGCCAACAGAAAGTGTGCCCCATCTTTCCCTGGTCTGCCTGCTTGCCCCATTCCTCACCTCGATGCACTACTCCCAGTGCACCCCATTGTACGACTCTCTCTCCGGTCTGCATCTCCCCAACTCATCTTGGCCCTCCATTTTTCGGTCTGATTTCCTGCCATGGACCCCACCTTACTCTAGTCACCACAGCCCATCCCAGTTGCTGTGTTCTGCAACTCAGCTGCCTGACCACTACACTACGATTCTCCCTAGTCTACCCGCGCCTGGCCTGCCAGCTGGTCACGTGCTCCACTTGGCATGCTCTCTTCCCAGTCTGCCCTACCCCACCTGCCGTCACATTCCCTCATAGTCCAACTTGTCCACGTCAGCCTTGTCTGCTCATACCACGGTTTTCTACATCACCCTAGCTCCGGCCTCCCGGGTTCCAGCCTTCCCTATATCCTCCTACCTGACCATTGTGTGCTGTGCCTGCCCTATCATTATATATATGATTGTTCTCCTGTCATACCCCACTTAGTGGTCATCTACCATGCCTGCCCGGCTCAGTAACCAGTCAGGCTAGTTTGTTACTTTCTGCAAGCCCGCCTGTTTCTCCAACTCACAGAAGTCTGTATCCTGTCTCTCCAGCCCACCAGGTTCCCAAACTAAACAGGCCAACAAAGTCGAGCCCTGCCAGCTGCCACCTAGCTCAACGCACTCAACTCTGTTACAGCCAGACAGATAGGCTGAGCCACCAACTTCTCCAACTCACCCAAGTCTGCACACGGCACCTTTATACACAAGTCACTCAGATTTTGCTGTCACCTGTCCTTCCAGCCTGGCCTGTTACCGACTCACACTGCTGCCCAGTTTCCCATCTTGGCCTACTCTCCACTAATCCCACAATTCACCCTAGTCTGTGGCTCCATGGCTCCCAGCCTGCTTTGCTGTCTTGTATACCTAAGTCCACATAGAAGCCCGTGGTCCCCACCTCAGTGCAATCCAGCCAGTCTTCCCCAAATCTACCTAGCCTTCGCGTCTGGGCTAGCCAGCCCACACCATTCCTCTGCATACCCTCCCCCTAATTCCACAGAAAGCCTTCTGTGCTGCAGCTCACCCCAGTCCGTGCAGCATGCTCCGACCCTCAGCTCTCCATCCCCATGCTGCCTGACCTGACAGCATACCTGGTGCTCTTCCTTCTGCCCTGTCAGCCTAAAGTTGGTCCCTTAGCCATTCTACGACCCCAGGCTGTTCCCCAGTCCATCTTACTGGCTCCATTCTCCCATCAGTCTAAGTCTTCCATTCTGACCTGTTCTCCAACTTCCTGTTGTCTACCCAGCCAGCACTGTTGCTTCTGTCCCACATTAGTCCACAGTGCACCACAGATCACCTCGCCTAGGCTTCCTGGCCTACACCACTTCCACCTCCTTTCCATCCAGCCACAGTGGACAACCAGCCTGCCTTGTTTGTGATCTCTGCCTAGTCCACCCAGCCTGCATTCTTCTCTAGTCATCTCTAGAGTCCACGCAGCCTGCTGCGTGGCCCTAGTTATCAAGCTCCTCAGCTTCCCTGGCCTACTAGATTCCACTATACCCCAATTTACGATAATCCAAAATCACACACTGTTCACAAATCATTCTGGTGTACCCCATGTGGTCCCTCGCCAACATCACAGACTGCCTCCGATCTGTCTGATCTGTTTGTCCAACGTCCAGACTCACACGACTGGGAAGGACGCCACGAGCACTGGTCCTATCAAGCCCTAGTCCACTCTGCCTGTCCACTCCACCTCCCGCTAGAATGCTCAGCCTGTTCCATCCTTAACTGGCACTATAGCATCCGGAGCATCCTGTTCCCGCTTCAACTTCTCCTGTTCAACTCCCACTCATCCCTGCCTCCTGAACTGCCTGCCCCCAGCCTACTTCATAACTTGCCCTAGAGCACTGCCAACTGGTCTATCAGACATTTTCCTTACCTCACCTTGGTCCACCATGGAGTTTTGACCCCCAGGTTCCTCCATTATGTCATGTGACTTACCAACCTGTCCTTTCTCAACCAAAAATAGGTCCGTCCTGGTTTCCCACCTGACCCTAATCCCTTGCTGAGTAGCCCAGTAGCCTACACTATGTCCCAACACACCCTAGTCTAGCCCATAAATGGGCTACATGCCTTCCTTTTCCTACCTCTCTTCACCTGTAAATGCTGCTGTTGAGTGGGCAGCAAGGCCACCCTCTGCACACATTCATGGTAGTGTGCCACCTCTACTTAGGCTGGAAATGGCCCATTTCTCTCCTCACTCTAGTTTCCTTCTGCCTGTCTCACAGCCTGCTGGTCCCCAAGAGTCTAGAACTGCCACAAATTGGCCTGCTGGGACTCTCTGCTCCCCCCGCTTACCTGTGTCTACCCAGTGCGCCTAGTTCCCCCCTCGCCGTCCCTCACCAAGGCCATGCTGACCCCATCTCACCAGGCTCCACTCTGTGCACCCTGCTCCCCACGCACCCGTGTGCCTCTGCTGCCCTCCCAAGCCCAATTCCCTTATCATCGTGGTGGTCGATGAAGCAGGCCGGGCTCTCTAACTCTCCCTTCTCTGCCCCCGGTGCTCCAATGCCCTAATTCGCCCTATGCCCCCCAGCCTTCCTCCCTGTCTGTCCTGTCCCTAAGCAAACCCAAGTCTATGGAACATTGTGTGTCACCCGACCACCGCCATGTCCTTGGCTTAGTAGCCTGTCACGCTCGCCAGTGATCGGATGCCACGCAGCCCGCTGGCTGGCCTACCAGATGACCTTGCTTCCCACTTTATCCTGTACGACCAGCCACAACACATCCTGTGACCCGCCCTCCCCTTCTTTCTGACTGGTCGACCATCTCTATCACCGCCCTACCTTGCCCCAATCAGCCAAATGTGCACCTCCTCACCCCACCACATTCCTGCAATGTGAGAATAAAACGGTTTATTTCATGATCTGAGTCACTCCTCTGATTAAAGGCATTAAAGGCTGACTCAAACACAAAAATCTGCTCTTGGACATTCACAAAAAATTAATTCATGGAAAGGAAATTTCATCCTGTAGCTGTAGCTGAGTCGGTGAGAGGGAAAATCATTTCAGACGGAATATATACCTTGGTCCTGATGAGATTAAATCTCTGGAGGAAAGAGCAAGCATTTCCAGGAAGGCATCGAGTCAGACTCTCGAGGCAGAGGAATTGCTTGGGTCCAACTTAAGAGCTGCAAGCAAAGTGGACTGAGGTGAAGTCCGGGTCATGTATGGAACAAACAGAAAAGTTCCATAAGGAACTTTTAAGTGAGGGAAGGGGGATAGAAAACAGAGCTCGATTTGCAGACAGAGGGCTCTCCTGGGGCTTCTGGGAAGTAAGGGAGGGGCTGGGGATCACCCCCTCTCGCCCTCACAAACCCTCTATGACTTTCCCTGTTCTGTGATGTAGATCTGGCACTAGAGCGAGCTCATGCAGCCTGAGAAAATTCATTTGCCTCAGGCAGCCGTGCCATTCAGACCATGGAGAAGTTTCTCTTTTCTGAATAGTATCCAAATGCAATCGTGGCTGAGCTTTGGCTCAGCTCTCTCAGACACTGACCCAGACAGCATCCTTCTGAGTGCAGCAGGGTTGCTTCTTCTGTCCTTGTGGTACCTGATACTGAAACCATTCTTACCATCACTGTGGACCACCCAGGACACCCGGAAGGTAAGGATGTATGGTGAGCTTCCAAGAGAAACTCGCTATGGCTGGGCCCCATTTCTGTTCTCAAGCTACTGAATGAATTTGATTATCTCAGAGAGATGCCTTGGATGGAATGCTGAGGAGAGAAGACACCTCTGTTTTAGAGCATGAGGTCTGGCAGGGGGAACACAGGGAAGACTGACGCTGTCATCTGGACACCACAGGTTACCTCTGGGGGTAACTGGAGGTTTCAGGGTCCAGTGCCAAACCCTGACTCCTGAGAGAGACCAGCTTCTCCTGACACTTGATTCCACACCCTGTTCCCACCTCATGTGTCCCTTCACTTAGCATTCATCTTTGGGAGAGAAGTCCTGAGCACTGATGCTGAGAGCAGAGCCTGGAGCCTGAGCTCTGCGCCTCAGGACTCGAGGTTTTCCGAAGGAACCTGGACGATTATGTTGACCTCAAAGTCCACGAGCACAGGACTTGTGAGATTCCCAAGTGTGAGTCTCACAGATAAAATTCTCCCTTGGTTTCTTAAAAGGGAAAAATGAAGGTATTCTATCATCTTTGAAAGTAAGAAAAGGGGGGCTGGAGAGATGGCCTAGCGGTTAAGAGCGCGACCGCTCTTACAGAGGACCCGGGTTCATCCCCAGCACCCACATGGCGGCCTAGAATGTCTGAAACTCCAATTCCAGGAAACTCCAGTTCCAGGGGAATCCGAGACCCTCTTCTGACCTCTGCGGCATTGCACGACACGGGTGCACAGACCTGCATGCAGACAGTACATTGATACACATACAGAAATAAATAAAATTAAAAAAAAAAAAAGTAAGAAAAGGAAAAATAATCTCTTTAATTGACTGGAAGTTATAATCTTGGTTTCATGGAAGTTCTTGGCCATCCTAAGAGGAGGAATAATGGGAATAAATCATTTTCTCTTTTTGTCCACAGTGTCAGGTTTGTCCACAGTGTCAGGACAGAGATAAGAAAGGAAGGAGGAGATCACTTAAAGGTAGGTTTTCATCCACCACACGTGTTTCCCCAGGGTCCCCCCTTCTTGTCACTTCCATAAGGCCTCATGTCCGTGGTATGAAGACATCACATTGTCACACAGTGTCTCTCTCAGAAAACAGACCTCTCATAGGAAAGACTTATGGGAAGACAGAGTTCCATGGGCAGGAAGCACTGAGGCTGCACCCAGGCAGTGGCCACCATGTGCACAGTGAGGACGTGACGTGTCCAGGGAAGACCGCTGGTCACTTCAGAGCCAGAGCTCCTGCCTCCTGGTATCACACACATTCTTGAAACCTAGGTTCTTAGACACCTCTAAAGAAATCAAGACTTCATTCGTTTTGAGCATCAGATGGAATATGTATTCTAAATGGTACATTCTAAATGATCCCAGACACATGAACATCTTTAATGTAGTTGTTGACAACTTCACCTTATCTAGTGGTTCCTAGTGCTTTCAGACTTTGACAGCCGGGTGTGGTGGCACACACCTTTAGTCCCAACACTCAGGAAGCAGAGGCTGGCAGATCTCTATGAGATCAAGGCCAGCCTGGTCTACATAGCATCGGGCCAGCTGCGGCTACAGGAAGACTGTCTCAAAAAGACCAAAAACCAGTACTCATGTGTGATCGTCACGTTTCTGTCTTCATTCTATACAACATGCGCATCTGTTCTTCTAGGTTCTAGAATTTTCTGGAGAGCACAGGAGGAGAGAAAGGAGAGAAAGCTGCTGCTATCTGTCCTGCAAAGGTGATTCATTTCCTTTGTGTCAGGCCCCTTTTCTCCCATGTATGCATCGCAGGGACCCAGCACAACCTGCTCTTATCATGGGAGGGGGAACCAAAGGGACATGTATGTGAATAAAGGGCACAGGAGAGGCTCCCGCCTCTCTGGAAGCCACTGACAGGCAACGGGAATGTGCAACGCAGGCTCGGGTGTCTCCAGCAGACTAGGCCCGCAGGTTCTCCTTTTCATGTGCTGCCCCTCACCTTACGTTTGAACTTTCTATCTTCTGCAGACCCTGTGGAAAGCTTTATGATCCCTCCAGCTTTCGGAAGGCTCTATGTCCAAATGCCTCCTGTGACGTGTGTAACGCAGCAACTGCTGAAGTCAGTCGTCTGCTCCGTCAGACCACTCCTGAGGATGGTACTTCATCCGTATCCAGTTCGGTTTCCACAGCTTCTCTGACTGAGACCTCGTGCACTCTGTCCCCTTCCATCTCACCAAAACTTCCATGGCATCAAGTTCCATACCCTTTACCTAAGCCCCCTCCACCTTCTCCTGCTAGTCTCTCTTCTAAGGAGGTCACCCCTTTAGAAGGCATACCTTTGAGCACATCACAAGGCAAATGTCCTTCAAAGGGGAGCCAAGCCAAGCCACAGGGGTCTCCCATGAATCTGCAACCTGCTCATCCCCAAACCTCCCAAGACAGGTTAGAGCTCAAATATATCCAACACTTCTGGGGCTTCCCAAAGCTACACGGCGAGTCTGTGAGCGCTACCACTACTGTGTCCGCTCACTGTTCCTCAACCTGTACCTACTTCAACAGAACCTCAGACACCTCAGCCATTACTCATGCCTCACTCTTGCCTGAGAGTCAACCACAGACCTTACCTCAAGCCACAACCCAGTCTCTCCCAAACTGACCCTTTTGCCAAGTCCCAGGCTCACCTCAACCCCCAGCCCCAGTTCTCCAGCTTTCCCCTCAAAGCCAGCTTCGGAGGCGTGAGAATGTATTTTCACAGACAACAGGACAAGGCACCATCTCCAGAACCATCTGAAATCCATCACGTAGAATCCAACATCTCAACAAAAAAACAGGAGAGGGTATGGAGTTTACCCACTGTGGCCAATCGATCCCAGGAAGAATCCCTCACGTCTTCCAGAGTCTCTCAGGTCAGGCAATCCCCCAATGCCCATGCTTCCAAGTCCACCTCTTCTGGAGACCTCTCCTCACTAGTGAACTTCGTAAGAAACTAGAGCACCACCTTCAAAGGAGGCTCATCCTACAATGCTCGGGCCTGCCCCAGAGGATCTATAAGTATCAATCATGGCCAAGTCCTCAGGCAGAACATCCTGAGTCCCTGAGTCTGGGAACAGCTGTCAGCTCTCGTGGATCTCTTTCTTTAAGCAGCAGGATAGCAAGGACCTACACAATGTTGTGTTGAGCCAAGCTAGAAGCGTCCAGGAGAGGCACTCAGAGACTCCCCCTCCGGAAGGGGAAGTGGGGAATGCACAAGGACATGCTCCGGAGATTGGCCCACCTCTGTGGAGTAGCACCAGGGTTTCATGTAACAGTCTGAGTTCTGATTCTGAGAGAGCCCTAGAACATCATTCAAGGAGTATGTCAGCAAACCTTCAGGACCTCCAAGTGAGCCAGGGTCATAAAGAACTTGAAACTGCCCAGAAAGAACCTGTGAGCTGGAATCTTCAAGAAGAAAAGGAGAGTCAGATCTCCAGCCCTATGTCCAGACCAGGGCCCTGTCCTTCCCCTGTTACCTCACTTGTGGGCAAAGAAAGCCAGGAGGCCAGGAATGCTCATCATCTGATAACAAGGATGAGCGTGTAAGGAGCACGTGTGCAATGACAAGTGGCAGCCAGCCTGTTCTGCAACGGGCACCCAGTGTCATGCATAAAGTCAGCCTGAAAGAGTCTGGAGAGGGCCAAAGACGCAGCCCAGAGCTGACTACAAGGTCCACTGATGCTGGGCCTCAACCAGAGGATAAGAGCCAGAGTTCTAGCACCACCCAGATGCCTCCAGAAACAAGGCTGAATGACAAAAACATACCTATATCCAACAAGGTCAGTAGCATCGTCAAGGAAGGGCAGCTCTGTGCTCTTCGGCCACAACCCGTGAGGACCCTGAGCACTAGCCAGAGCAAGGGCTCTCCAGACACAGACAAAAACATACCTATATCCAACAAGGTCAGTAGCATCATCAAGGAAGGGCAGCTCTGTGTCTTCGCACAACTTGTGAGGACCCTGAACACCAGCGAGCAAGGGCTCCCCAGACAAGACGGAACATACCTATATCCACAAGGCCAGTAGCATCGTCAACGAAGGCAGCTCTGTGGTCTTCGGCCACAACCGTGAGGACCCTGAACACCAGCCAGAGAAGGGCTCCCCAGACACAGAGGGAACATACCTATATCCAACAAGGCCAGTGCATCTCAACGAAGGGCAGCTCTGCGGTCTTCGGCCACAACTGTGAGGACCCTGAAACCAGCCAGAGCAAGGGCTCCCCAGACAAGACGGAAACATACCTATATCCAACAAGGCCAGTAGCATCGTCAACGAAGGGCAGCTCTGTGTCTTCGGCCACAACCTGTGAGGACCCTGAACACCAGCCAGAGCAAGGGCTCCCCAGAACAAGACAACATACCTATATCCAACAAGCCAGTAGCATCGTCAACGAGGGGCAGCTCTGTGGTCTTCGACACAACCTGTGAGGACCCTGAACACAGCCGAGCAAGGGCTCCCCAGACACAGACGGGAAAACACATACCTATATCCATAAGCTCAGTAGCATCATCAAGGAACGGCAGCTCTGTGGTCTTCGAACACAACCTGTGAGGACCCTGAACACCAGCCGGAGCAAGGGCTCCCCAGACACAGACGGGAACATACCTATATCCAACAAGGCCAGTAGCATCATCAAGGAACAGCAGCTCTGTGTCTTCGCACAACCTGTGAGGACCCTGAACACCAGCCGAGCAAGGGCTCCCCAGACACACACAGGAAACTGATGGAAGCAGAAAACACCCTAGTAACAGAGAGGGGCCCTGAAGAGAATGTCGGATTGTCAGACATTTGACTGTAACAGCCAGGTGTCTAGGGAAGGGGCTATTAAGTTAGAGAACAGGCAGTGCATCCAAGCTCTGGGACCCCAGGGTGTGCCTGGTGCCTCAAACCAATTCGCTTGTAAATCGATACTCATTCATGGCCAGCGCCCCTCCGGTGGGGTCACGACAGCTTCTCAGGTGAAGCACGTGCGCTGGCACATCACCACAGGGATCAGCATGCAGCAGCGCAGCAGCAGCAGCAGCAGCAGCAGCAGCCCTGGGTGCCTCCAAATGTGTCAGGCAAGTGGCAGAACAAGGACTTCCCTCCAGCTGCCACGAGGGCACGCCCTCCAGCACGCAGAGCAGGCGAGCGTGGTGCAGAGCATGAAGGGGTAGGTGCATCCCAACCCAAAGGGAAGAGAAGCCACGCACAGGACAGGCCATCACAAAGAACTCAGGAGGAAAAGCTCTCCCCATGCCTGTCAAGGAGAAACCAAATGTCCCAGAAAAAAGGAATCCTCCATC
This sequence comes from Rhizomys pruinosus, assembly GCA_009823505.1. Taxonomy (NCBI): domain Eukaryota; kingdom Metazoa; phylum Chordata; class Mammalia; order Rodentia; family Spalacidae; genus Rhizomys; species Rhizomys pruinosus. Next base: position 845,054 of record VZQC01008552.1, on the reverse strand, counting down.
ATTACCAGTGCAGTCTCTCTGCAACACTGTAGCTCAGAAAGCTATGAGACTCCTTGAGAAGGTCAAGGAACAATGGGGCCAAAGCCTTGGTGCTGCAGATGACACCTGCCCCAACTCACCCTGGCTCCTCAGATAAATGCTGGGAAAAATCGCACAAGAAAGAACTTCAGATCCAAGTAGGGAGAGCACAGGGACTTCACCTTCGCCACAACCTTCCTGCCCTCACAGTGCCAAGTGTGAATTCCTCCAACCAAGCTGCGGGCTTCATTGGCGCCATGAGATTGGTGGAAGCCAGCGACTCAGCCCCAGAAAGGTGTGTCTGTCCAGGAGAAGCTCAGAGGCATGGGTAGGCCTACCCGTGCCGAACAGGGAGTGAGAGCCTCAGCAAGTGGACCGGGCTGCCTCCTTTGGCTGTAGAAACTGTGCCCAGGACCTCGTCCCTACTACATGAGCAGAAACTTTCTGTTCAGCATTTCTAAGGAAATGTTTACTTTCCCACAAGTAATCCATTTCTTACTGACAATAAATGTTCTGATAAAGTAATGTGTTTGTGTCTTTGCTGGGTGTGGCATGGCTTTAAGGTAACATGGGACTTGTATAGACGGAAAAAGAGACACATTCAGCTCTCGCCGATTGCCTCTCTGTACTTCGGAAACACAACCAGGTTCCCTGAGGCTTTTGTTGAAGAATGGATACACCATGCTCCTGAAAGAGCCTTCAGTCCTGGTTCTTACCTTTGGGCTTAGTTTTATTGCCAACATACACAACAAACACTTTTCCATACCCCCCCCAACCCTGACTTCTTAAATTTGTAACCCCCAGCATTGGGGTCTCCTTTAGGAAAGTTGGTTCTATTTTTTTTTTTTATATTTTTTTTTTTTTTTTTTTTTTTTTTTTATTTTTTTTTTTTTTTTTATTTTTTTATTTTTTTTTTTTTTTATTATTTTTTTTTTTTTTTATTTTTTTTTTTTTTATTTTTTTTATTTTTTCATATTTTTTTTTTTTTTTTTTTTCTTTTTTTTTCCATTTTTTTTTTTTTTTTTTTTTTTTATTTTTTTTTTCGTTTTTCTTTTTTCTTTTATTTTTTTTTTTTTATTTTTTATTTTTTTTTTTTTTTTTTTTTTTTTTTTTTTTTTATTTTTTTTTTTTTTATTTTTTTTTTTTTTTTTTTTTTTTATTTTTTTTATTTTTTCTTTTTTTTTTTTTTTTTTTAATCTTTTTTTTTTTTTTATTATTTTTTCTTTTTTTTTTTTTTTTTATTNCTCTAGGTCCTTCCTGAGTTTTTCATTCTCTTCCCTTAGTTCTCTGATTTCTTTGAATGTGTCTACAGTTGTTCTTCTAAGGTCGGTATCTTCACTTCTTTCCTCAGAGATCTCATTGTAAAGATCTTCTATAGGGTTGGTGGAGTCTAGTGTAGATTTACTATGAGCTTTTCCCATGTTTTTTTTCTTTGTGTCCTTGACATGTGGATTCATCTGTTTATACATTTCTTTGAATTCTGGCACCTCAACGTTGGCTGCACAGACTATAATCACCAATACTCTGCCTGTTAGGTCCTCTGCACCAGAGCTCCACCAGGATGATGGGGGGCAGCATGTGTTGGGTTGGGTTGCTACTTTTAGGTCCCCAAGGGTCAAGGCAGGTCCACCTTGCTTCACTGGAATCTCACTCATGTGGTGTTTTTTCATTAAAAAATATTGAGCATCACAAAGTAATGAGATATTAAGATATAAAACCATAATCATCTTATAAAGAAAGAGAATTGACAGTAGAAGACAAGAGGAACTCCAGTCAAACATAAGACAAAGAGAAAGACAGTTGCTGAAGCACAGGACTTTAGTCTTAAAGCCTGAGCAAAAATCAGTGTCAAAGATCTTGCTGAACTTTGGCATAAAGATGACCTAGGAAGAATGAGAGGAATGCCATGTGCAAGCCATAGGAAAAATTTCCTTGATATGAGGGTCAAGAATGTGAATTAATGTAATGATCAAAATACTATGTGTATAAAAGCAGCAGCCAGTATAACCTGGAATACAAAGCAAAAGAGAATTCCATGTTCTGCTTTTACAATTGCTGAATATTTTTCCAGAAACATGCAAAGGTTTATAAATGTAAATAATCCTGCAATCAGTGAAGCTACCTGTAGGAGTTTTTAATGAAATTATGATGAATAGCACTACTTATAATAGTGAAATATTGGATACAACATAAATGCTAAGCAATAAGTGATTGGCTCAATAAGTTATGACATGTAATTATGTACAATTATGAAACAAAATTTATTGGTTTCTCTATAATGTACACTACTTTGAAACCATTAAAATTATACTTGAAAAAATTATTGAATCATATAAAATATTCTCTTGACATCAAATAATAAAATTAATTATCTGAAGAAGAATATGCTTTACTTTTTACAAAATAATTTTCACATGCACTCAAAATAAATAGTTTTAAAGTAAAACCTGAAGTAAATGTTTCTGGATTGTTAGTTAGATTATTTTTCTTAGTTTTCATGCGATAGTGCAATTTACATAAAACTACAATAATAAGTGTGTATGAGTTTTATTAGAACTGATTTCTTTTAAATAATCACAACTGAAAAATTACAGAAGGAAGGGGTCAGTGAGATGCCTCAGAGAGTTATGAGTGCTTGCCCCTATGCCCAAAGGCCTGAATTCATTCCCAGAATCCACATGTTAAGAATATAGCTATCCTCAGACCTCTCTCTCTCTCTCTCTCTCTCTCTCTCTCTCTCTCTCTCACACACACACACACACACAGAGACTTAATGAAAAAATAAATTTAATTAATGTATGACAGCTCTTATACAAGGCATTCAACTTATGTGAATTATTCTCAACAAAGGAGGAAGTGAAATGGTGACTGACAGGGGCAAAGGAGACCTGCTGTTCCATCTGTATTCAGTTAGGAAATTAATGAGTTCTGGGGACTGCCTGTGTTTTGGACACATTGTCAGCCTGGGGGAAAGGTTGGGTTTGTTTTCTGAGGCAATTAAAGAATTAAAAGAGAGAAAATAATCTCAGACCAGTAGAGAGAAAGAAGCAAACAAACATATTAAAATTAAAAAGAATCACACATCCATAAACACACTCAGAAAAAGAAAAAAACCCAATTCTCCACAAATGCAGACCTGAATTTAGAAACAAAAAAAAATCCAAATTCAGGGGCTGGAGAGATGGCACAGCAGTTAAGAGCACAGGCTACTCTTACAGAGAACCTAGGTTCAGTTCCCAGTACCCACATAATGGCTAACAGCCATCTGTAACTACAGTTTCAAGGGATCCAATGCCTTCTTCTGATTTTCTTGGGCATTGCAAGATATGGGTGAACTTATGTACATGTAGGCAATATACTCATATATATATAATAAATCTAAAACAAAATATTTTGTATTTATTATTTTTATTTTATTTTTAGTGAAATTTTTATGTGTTTCATACATAATTTTCCAGTCAGTCTTAATCACCATTATATCCACTCTCTCGGTACCCTCCCACATTCTGCCATCTTGAGGCTGATGTTGTACCATTGATTGATGATCTCCCTTAGTGGCTTGTATAGTGTTCTCCGTAGCTATGACAGCTAGCCTTCAGGGGTGGTGGCTTCCAGGTCAGATCCAGCTCCATTTCTCAGTATCCAGGCTCTGAAGTATGTCCTGTCTTCAGCAATAGGGTCTTACCTTCACATTCTGGAAGGCAATCAAGACTGTAGCAATAGCCTGAGTAATTTTGGGAATCTCATAGACTAACCTGGCTCCTCAAAGGAATGTTTCTCCTGTCTGGTACTGTTTCTTGATATGCAGACTTCATCATTCCATATGCACTCATGTAGAAGTATTGTGTGTGTAATTTTTCAATAGATTTAGACTAATATGGTTCTCTCAGGATTTGTTTTACCCTAGCAAAGCATTATTTCTTTCTACTTTCTCCCTTTACCTATCTAGCCCTCCCTCCATGTCTTTTACAAGCTTCCTAGCTTCCTACATTTAAACTATCCCCATTTCTCCGTGATACTGCCAGTCTCCTATGGCCCCAATTCTCTTAGGCACCTTTTTTCCCCCTAACCCCTCTTTCCTTCTATAACCCTTCCACTCCCTTCTCATTCAGATACCCTGATTTTATCCATTCCTCCCTTAGTAAAACCTGTCACCTACTAGCCTTCTGGCTCAGGTTCCCTTGTTTCCCTTTACCTACCTGGTTCTCTTCCATTTACCTGTTTCCTGCAGTTACAATAGGATATATACTTACTTATAAGGATTTGGTGCTAGGATCCACAGATGAGGGACCACATATCTAGTTTGCTTTTTCTGAGTCTGTGTTACTTCACTTAGCATAACAGCTTCCAGTTCCATCCATTTACCTGCAAATTTCATGATGTCATCTTTCTTTACTGCTGCATAGAACTCCATTGTGTACTAGTCCTTATTATTGACAGGCCCAGAAACGGCTTACTATCAATGTCGGAGCAACAAACCTTATAATTCAGGGAGAATTGGGGAAAGTTTTCACAAAAGCTTTGCTGCTGTTGCCAAAGCAATAATTAAATGGCTGCATTAGCAAAGAAAACAGATTTAAATTAAAATCCTCAATGTTCCACTTTATAATGAGAAAGAAATAAATTAAACCTAATCTCAGGAGGGGAAAGAAAAAAAATGAGAAAAGAGCAGAAATGAGTGAACTGGAAAAGGTAAAATGGTAGGAAAATATTAACGAACCAAAGACTGGTATGCTCAGATCACTAAAGTTAAGAATTCACCATTGTTATCACTAAACTGAGATGAAGCATACACATCCTGAGACGTAACATAGCCATGAGCACAGTTTTAAAAAGCCACTGAGGATGAGTTTGTTATAGAAATTTGACACTATCGATGAGATTGAATAAATTATTTGAAAAAGAGCAAAAGATGTATCCATTGCAGATATGAAATTCGCCCTTTCAGTCCTTCTCAGGTGCTCAGTGAAATGGCATTAAAAGGACAATGAAAAGCTGATTAATAAACAGAGACCCTTCCTCACTACACTCCCCCAAATTTGAACAAAATGTTAGTAAAGTAACTTTAAAACAGTAAAGAACTATACAAGACAACCAAGTGAGGCTTATTGGAGAAAGGCAAAGTGACCAATGAGTCTTAGTCATGTCTAATCTTGTTAAGACAAAGGTTTGTTAGGCAAAATCTTAAAGTATATAGATAAGAGAAAGCAATTGATAGGCTTTAGTCCATCAAAATTAAGAATTTTTGTGACACCATTTAGAAAAGGTATAATGTATAATCTGTATGGAAATATTATACATCAAATATTTAATAATGGACTTATAATCAGAATAGAATTCTTGGAAATTCAATAATAGTGAAAATAGGAATAACCATGCCAAGTATCCTCAGGAATATCTTAAAGGAAACTGGGAATTCACTATGTAGACTAGGCTGGCCTCAAACTCATAAAGATCTTGCTGCCTCTGCCTTGCAAGTGCTGGGATTAAAGGTGTGTGCCACCATGGCTGGCTAGGGCACAGATACTTTAGAAAATAACATAAGCATTTATTAAAATATTGGACATTCATGAGATCCAAGCATTCTACTTCTATGTCTAACAAAGAGAAATGAATGTAGACATTCATATGAAGATTGGTACAGAAATGTTCAAACCTGCTTTCCTAGTAATAGCCCCAAACATAAAAGTAGTTCAAATATCTATCAAGTACTGAATGTATACTGGTATATTTAATTCATAACATGTGGAACGCAACTTGAAAACATAAAAATACAAACAAGTGGACTGGAGAGATGGCTCAGGGGTTAAGAGCACTGGCTGCACTTGCAGAGGACTAGGCTTCAGTTCCCAACACCTACATGATGGTCAACAGCCACACGTTGCTCCAATTCTACGAGATCTGACAGCCTCTCCTAACCTCCACGGGTACACTTCCATACATGCAGGCAATCCACATGAAATTAAAATTATAAATAAAATATTTTAAAAAATACAAAGAAGTGTGAACTAATCCACAAACCACTAAACTCAATGGATTCATTTTTTCTATTATTTTTTTATTTTTTCATTTTTTAACAATAAGTAATAATTTATGAGTACAAGCATCCTTCATGTAAAACAAATTTGCAAGAAGTTGTGCCCAAACCCACACAGCCCAAGGGTCCCACCATCCAGCTGGGGGGCTTGTATGTTCAATCAAGTTGATCAAATAAGTGTCCAGTCTATATTGCCGTAGTTTCACCATTCACCCCAATCATAGCCCTTACATTCTACCATGCCCCCTCTTCTGCAGATTGTTCCCTAAGCTTAGAAAAGGGGCATGGGTGGACGAGAAGGAAAACAGTCTACTTTCTCTGGAGCTGTCATTTTGGACTCTGGTCAATTCTGGCTGTTTCCTTTCATGGGCAGACAGTTTGTCCAGGAATAACCTTTCAGTCCTACTACTAAAGCACAGGCAATTAGATATATAGGTATTTAAACAGCACTAATTATTATGGTAGGTTACTTTGGTATAGACACAGATATTTGGATGGCATGTTAGTCTATGAATTACATTTTTTTCTGTAAAATATGACAGGGTCTTACTGTGGCTTATAACATCTAACCACTAGAGGATGTAAGCTTGTGGCATCAGCCATGGGTTATTCCTCCAAGGAGAGAGCTAATACCCAATTAAATTTGGGATATACAGGCATATGGCTGCCACTGCTACACAGTATTTCCAGGCAGGTGAGGTGTAGCTGGTGCTGATGGAGGAGTCTTGCTTGACTCAAGGAGACCTATATTTGCTTTATTGGTTTAGTGGCCTTTGGTAACACTCTCTGGTATTCCAGAGATCAACTGTACACTTGCAAGTGCGGTCTCAATACATCTTTCCCATGCTTACATCAGGTCTTTGACAGCAGGGCCTTATCGCCTCTCTTCTTGTAGGTATCCTAGTTTACAGGCAAGAAGCCTTTACCTTTTTGGGGGGGGCTTGGATCCCCTGGCCAACATCTCCTTGGTAGAATAATCCATTGCTGATATCAGAGCTCTCCTGTATTAATATATTTTGCTTAAGTGCACGGCTTAAGGAGACTTTAGTATTATATTTGGGATTGGCACATACAAATGTTCTCTATAATTTTTCTGTTGTACAGTATCATCTTGTAGCATTCTCTTTTACCTGTATGATGATTTAATTTAAGAAATTAAGTTTGCTTCCCAAGTTAATGACATACAGTCACCCAAAATAGCTTGGGTGAATCTGATGAAATCTGTGCCTTGATTCCTGCCTATAGGTACATGTACTACAAATGCCTTTTTGAGACTCATGGGTCAAAAAACAAAAACCTAAAATAAAAAGGGGGAATACAGATATATATGAAAACTTTTTGTCAAAAACTTTGCAATTCGAATCTTGAAACTAACTATGGGAAAAGATTTGTATGTTCCCACAGGTCAAAACATCACCAACTTAATGGCTGAGAAAGAAAAGACACAGCTTTTCATTGTGTAGGATGTACCAGGAAGTGCCAGCAAAAAGGTTGGCCAGTCTGAACATTGAAAGGAAGAAAAGCATCAGACTGCTACAAGCATCAAACCCGTCTGTGGATCCTACTTGTAACAACTATTTATAATGAGTCCTAATGAAACTTACCTTCTAGGTGTTGCAAAGTTTTAATATGAGAGATTTTCTTACCTCTCCTTCATAGAACAAGGAGGAATATGATGATGATGAGGTCGTTCTCTAACTGTAAATTGGAGCTGACTGTTATAGAGGTAATCTCTTATAAAACCGATGAAACTGCCTTCTTTAATTGACTAATAGACATAGGAGCTGTGAAAAGGATTATTCTCTATTCAGAACCAAATATAATACTTAAGTCTCCTTAAGCTGTGCACTTAATGGATTCATTTTTTAAAGCTATAAAGCACATATACTTACAAAAATGGAAACAAATCTATAGTGACAATAATAATTGCAATAATCATCAGTTTTCAGGTGGTTCAAGATAAAAGAGATGGATCACAATGGTTCAAAAGAAGCTTTTAAAAGGTGGTGGATATATTCATTACCTCAGCTGTGGTGGTTGATGAACACACATGCCAAAACATTTTCCACAGTATATGAATGAGCATAAGATCTATTAAATCATTTATCTTAGAACAACTGAATGAATCTAACCAACCTAGAATTAGCAACTATCTAGTGGCACCATTCTGACAACAAATATGCCCCCTTTGGACGCTTATTTGAATACTTACTAGTTCTGTTTTACTTTGGTTCTCAGTTGCTGAGATAAAATACTCTTAACAAAAGCAACTTTAAAGGAAAAAAATGTTTATTCAGCTTATACTTCCAATATAGCAATCATTCCAGGTAAGTCAAAGAAGCAGAAACTTGAAGCAACTAGTCACATCTACTCTCAAGAGGAGAGAGAGAGAGAGAGAGAGAGAGAGAGAGAGAGAGAGAGAGAATGCATTATTATTACTACTCAGCATGCTTTCTTTACTCTTATATTCCAGGACCCAAACCTAGGGAATGGTGCTGCCACAGGGGCCTGAATCTTTCCTCCCCAAATAACAGAACCTAGAAAATCCTGCTCCTCCATATTCACAGGCCAGTCTAATCTAGACAATTATTCATTGAGGCTTTCTAGTCCCAGATGACACTTGATCACGTCAAGTTAACAATTAAAACTAACTGTTACAATCTGTCAGGAACAAATTTGTATCCACATAAGAACTTCCTCTTCAGGGGCTAGAGAGATGGCCTAGCGGTTGGGAGCGCCGACCGCTCTTGCAGAGGACCCGGGTTCGATCCCCAGCACCCACATGGCGACAGAGAACCGTCTGAAACTCCAATTCCAGGAGAACTCCAGTTCCAGGGGAGTCTGACACCCTCTTCTGACCTCTGCGGCATTGCACGACACAGGTGCACAAACTTGCATGCAGACAGTACATTCATACACATACAGTAATAAATAAAAATTAATAAAAAATAAAAAAAAGAACTTCCTCTTCAATCATTCATTGTCCGTTATAAGGGGCAAAGTGTATACAACACCTTGTCTCCAACTACACAATTGTCCTGCAGAAATTGAGAGAGGAGGAGTTACCGAGGCCGTCTGGATAGTTTCCACACGGATAAGATACTTGCCTCTGAGAATCAGGATGAATTTGTCAGAAGGATAGGGGTGGGCACTGGGAAGAGTATGAACTAATGCTCAAACTCGTGCCCAAGAATGAAACAATGGAAGAAAAAGACCATAAGAAGAAGACATTGAAGATATGAAGGTAGGAAACATCTGGAGAGCTGTTGTATGCTGTCCTTAGAAAACTCGGAATGCACCCACATGGCTACAAGGGACAATTTAAGGGAATGAGAATGGTACTTTGGGATTTTATATTCAAAATTACTATGAAAGTTGCTTGGAGAATAGTTGGCAGGAAAGTGAAACTCACCGCACTATGACCATGTAAGGAACACTGTTACATTTTCAGCAAGAAAATCTGAGTGCTGCCTCAAAGTGGGCATGATAGGGAAGAAGGTTTCAAGTCCAGTAACATTAGGAATTGGTAGCCAGGTCCCAGATACAGATAGTGAGGGATATGAAGGATGTTTTGCAGCAGGTACTTGATTTGCACAGCCACATGGACCAAGGTGTCATTAGTTTAATTGGAGAAGAAAAACATGAGTTTGGCTTTGAGAATGTTGAATTTAAAGTATCTGAGATGGCTCTATGGACTTACTTCAATAAGCAAGCTTCTAGGTTTCTCCTGGAGTTCCTAGAAGCTGGTGTGCCTCTCCGATGCGTCACGGTGGAAACTTCTGAGTTCCAGGGATTATATTCTGGTTAAAGAGACCATAAGTACTTTTTATTGAGAAGTTTTAAAAATGATTATTACTTATTATTGGACGAAGTGTTTCATATCAGTTATGCTATGCAGTCTTCTCAGAAGATCTGTCAGTATTGTACGCTTGTATTACTTATAAAGAAAGTAAGCTTAGAGAGGTTATGTAACTCTCCCAGGAATACTTCACAGTAGGGCTGTGGTTTAGAAAGCCAAAGCTCTTAACTAGACAATAGGAGTATACTATAATTTAAATATGATTGGAGAAATGTGGAGTGTTGTTGTGTCCTAACTCACATAGGCTATGATCCATTTGAGAAAGAATTTTGTCTTTGGAAAATATAGGCAAACAAAATCAATACCAATCATGAGCTGAATCCAGTGCCCAGTTCCAGTCACAAAGAAGCATCTTCCTTTCCCCAAGTCTTCTCAATTGTCTATGTATTTTACATTCTCAGAAATGATGATGCTTCCTGACTGATTTCACATCTAATTCCAAACATCGTTCTATCATTGAATGTAGATTCATGTCAAATTATGGTACAGTAAATCAGTCCTTTTACAAGGAATTGATCTATAAACAATATTTCTACTCCTGTCTTTGAAGGTCTGGATGATGTCATCCAAATCACTTAATGTCTCTGCAGACAGTGTTCTCATCTTTTGATGCATGCAACCTATCTGTTTTAGTAGAATCTACTTTGGAGATGTATATTAAATAGTATTCAAACCCATGAAGCTCCACAGAATAAATTATAATAGACACAATAAACTTGTGCTTTTTTCTTCATCTATATTGTCTGATGGCCTTCAATGTATAGCTTTCAAGGACAACAGAAGACTTGAAATTATCTGGTGTAATTTATTCCCTAAATTTTGCTTTTCTTTGAAAAGGCTCTGATAAATTGCCTGTACTTTACAAAACAAAGGAAACACTCTTTTCTTTTATCTACTAAATTGCATAGCTTCCATCTCTTAAACTATTGCTTAGAATCCAGTTGTCAGTCTATCTTTTTAAGTCAACTTTCTTACATAAAAAATGAATTTGATACATTGTCCATAAAACACAAATACAGGCATTGTTATCTGTATATCTGATTACTTTATTTTGAAATAAAATATAACAATGTTACTTTGATCAAATGTCATACCTTAGAAGTCTCTATTCCCTTGTCTGTAAAATGCAGCTATGTACATTTAACTCAGAAAGCTCTAAAGATTAACATATATATGTCACAAAATAGTAAATATGATATCTGTAATAAATAAAAGTTTGACAAATACAGACAATATTGTTCATTAATAGGAATGGCATCCTCTACCTCTGTATGCCAAATTGCTAAACACTATATTTCTATCACATTTTCATCCCTTCATTCAAAGTCTTCCATATCACATCTTTCTTGTATTCTAAAATCCCATGTACTGTCTCAATAGTAATTTTTTCATGTTGCTCTACTTTTTTGCTTGATAAATTAGTTCCCCCCAAAATGTGACCATTAAGAAATAAACTCATTCCATTTTTTAAAATGATGTTTAGTAGAAAATGCTGTTGTGCATTAAGTTTCCATTAATAGAGAGATTGGTGTCTATTTAGCCTTCACAATAATTCTGAGACACCTGGGAATGATCTCTAGGTCCCTGAATTTTTAATCGATGTCCTTATGTTCGACTAATTTGCATGACTAGATCATGCTTCCTTATGTTCCTCTAATTTGTTTTAGCAACAACATTTGGTGAATGTTTTAGAAGTTTTAGTAAATTCTATGGAATGGTGCCCATGTAATTATGCAGCCATATTCCTGAAATCATTGTATAATATATCTCATTTTTCCATAGACTAATCTTTGCTGAAATCATGTGACCTCTTTTACGGCCACTCTTTCAGCCTCGCACACACAGAAATTTCATTTTGTCAGCATAATAATGATTGGGTACACTTCCCAGGGCTATACTCATCATGGCTAGGCTCAAGAAAGCAGAACTATAAAACTTAAATGATAATTTACTAATTTCCATGTTAATGTTTCATGAACAGGGCTATCAGCTCATGAAAGCAGCAACACTCATTCACAGTCAACACAATAAGCAAAGAATCAAAGCAACAGAAATCAGCCAAATTAAGTGATAAGTAGGAACCAAAGAAAGGGTCCTCAGGTTCTTGTTCTCCTGGCCCAGGCTCCCCAGCAACGCTGTTTTAATGAGCCCAACAAAAGGGACTCTCTAGGAGGAAGTCTCTATCTCCTTTAACATTTCTTAGATTGTTCTCTTCATTGTACATCTATTTTTTATTTAATTATTTTCTTTACTATAGTGAAATATTCAACACATTATGGTTTAGTTCAGTTCACTTATGGCAATTTTAATTTTTTTCTGTTATGATCTTACCAGTATTTTTTGTCTTTTGTTT
>VZQC01008552.1:760689-825149 GCA_009823505.1 Rhizomys pruinosus | reverse complement strand
CCTCCTTTTTTTTTTTTTTTATGGAGTATTGACTTGTCTAGGTTTCAGGTTTTCAATTTTGTTTATATATTGGATGTTGGAAGCCTAAGTCAGTCTTCTCTTTCTGTTCTGAAGGTTCTCCAAAAAGAAGTCCACCTGGATTCTCAGCAGTTCCCCTTGGCGGGGGAGGGGGGGGGAGGGAAATTGCATGCCTGACCTAGCCTCCGCCCGGTACCTCCAAGATGTGGACCCCGGAAAGAGGGCTCAGAGTCGAGACCCTCTTCTAGCCGCCCCTGTGCCAGACCACCCCAGCTGTACCTGTGTACCTGCCCTGCCTGCACAAGTTATGGCGTCCTGCCTGCAACTCAGGAGCCCGCCCACAAGTCTGCTGTCTGGGACCAGAGCAGAAGTAACCATGACCCTCTGTTCACTCCGCAAAGGCAAAGCGTTGTCCCTCTGAGACAGGGACCCCGGAAAGAGGGCTCAGAGTCGAGACCCTCTTCCAGCCGCCCCTGTGCCAGACCACCCCAGCTGTACCTGTGTACCTGCCCTGCCTACACGAGTTATGGCGTCCTGCCTGCAACTCAGGAGCCTGCCCACAAGTCCATTTTTTGTCTTTTTTTGAGACAGGGTCTCCCTTTTAGTCCCAGCTGGCCTGGAGCTCTCTATGTAGACCAGGCTGGCTTTGAACTCACAGAGATCCACCTGCCTCCCCCTCCCAAGTGCTAGGATTAAAGGCGTGTGTCACCACACCTGGCCCTGATCTTACCGATTTTTTAAGTTGTTTTATCTTAATTTTATTTGCATTGGAACTTTGTGATTTTTACACATTATGGTTTAATGGTATTTCAATCCCTCCCCTATCCATACTTTCTTCCACTCTTACTCCACCAAATTTAATGTACTCTCATGAATATATCGTGGCCTATTGAGTCTGATTTGTGTCTCCAAATGCCTTTCAGTGTAGGTCCATTTACTGGGCCCACCAAGAGTCCTATCCTTGTAAGGGACTCTCTTTCCCACTCCCAGTAGCCATTAATTTCTTTTTTTTTTTTTCCAGGGGAGAGCGCGAACGCAGTCCCCCACTACCACAAATTATGCATTTGGGGAAATCGCAGGGGTCAGCACAGCCGGAGTGCAATGAATGAGCCTCACCCTGGGAAAACCACCTTCATGATCATGGTATCTCCCCTGCCAGGTAAGCCATTAATTTCAAAAAGTGACTTGGGTTGGGCTGGGAGTTATTACTCCTTCCCCATGTCTATGTTGGGACTTCATCGGGATTGACCTTGCATGGGACTTGTGCCACCACTGCTGTGGGTTCACATGAGTAGCTGACCAGCTGTCTGGAAGACTGTTTCCTTGTGGTCATCCCCCCCTGGCTCTTACAATCTTTCCACCTCCTCTTCCACAATATTCCATAAGCCTTTGGAGGCAGAAGTTTGAAATAGGTATTCTAATCATCAGTAAGTACTCTGTGGCCTCTTGTTCTCTATACGTTGGCCAATTGTAGATTTCTTTTTAATTACCATCTGCTGTATAAGGAAACTTCTCTACTGAGAGTTGGGAGATGTATTATCTTACATGCAGAGGTTGCAATGAAGATTTGTCACTTAAGGTTAAGTGTCTTACAGACACTTATTCTCTGTATTTGACCAGCTCTGGAACTCTGTATTAATCTCCATCTGCCATGGGAGAAACCAATCAACATTCATACCCACCAATAGCATTGATATTGGTCCAGTAGTGGTACTCTTATTTTGGGGATAATTAATAGCTGTCTAATTGGTAATCATATCCATTCAATTGGAGGCAAATCATGTGTGGTACTGTAAACATAGTCAGATGTAAAATGCACATGGATGGAGATGTTGTAGATTTGAGAAAAAACTACTTTAGCCTCATCCCTAGATCAATGTAGTTTTTACTTTGTTCAAATTGGGCATCCTCATATATCCAGGTAAGTGGATGTCCCACCCCTCATCAAAGAAGCTTTGTACTTACTAATTGTAGTCTCATGCCCTTATCAATTCCTGGGAAAAACTTCATTTAAATTTAGATGCTGATTCACAACATACAGAGCTGTGCCTAAAATACTACTTATTCCATGATAAAGTGCTATCATATAAGAAGAAATATTATATACTGGGCTGCTAAGATTTTGTCAACTTGAAACAGAGTCACTTGGCAAGAAGAAACCTCAAATGAGGAATTCCCTCCATCAGATTGGCATGTCACCAAGTCTTTCTTAAATGCTTATAGCTGTTGGAGGGTCCAGCCCACTTTGGTCAGTACCATCCCTAGACAGTTGAGCCTGGGCTCTAAGACAGATAGCTGAGAGAGCCAAGGGAAGCAAGTCAGCAAGCAGCATCCTTCCAAGGTTCTCTGTGCTGTTCCTTGACTTCCCTCAAAGATGGCTGTTGCCTTGAAAATGTAATATGAAATAAACTTTTTCCTCACCAAGTTGGTTTTGGTCAGTGTTTTATCACAACAACAGAAATCAAACCAGGACGCACACATGAAAATATTTTGGCATATAAAAATAGCTCAAGTAACAGATTTTAAAAAGGAATGAACTTTGGTTGTAATGCAACTCTCTAAGCAGACTCTTGTGCTCACTTTCTTGGCCATTAGACCTTGTATTAATCCTAGGGGAATGGCTTGACTTCATGATTAGTACATTTGGAAGAAATAGCTATGTAGTCATGATTAAATCCATTGTCATCTTTCATCCTCCAGAGCAACCCAAAATGTCTGAGCCTTTGATCTATCTGTCTGGGAATGAGGGCTAGGATATGCCCATTCTGAGCTTGGTATTAGAAAACTCAGTTTTCTGATGATTCAGAATAGTTTCTAAAATTTAGCTTCATCAAGTACATTTTTTTATTCTTATTTACTTCTCAGTGGGAATTAAAGTGGCTAACCTGCTGCTACGAGGATTCACTGATTGAATCCACCTTCACTGGATTGAGAAATGCCTGGGAGATTATGAAAGGACCACTCTGGGTGTATTTGTGATGGTTTCTTGGTTAACTGAGAAGAAAAGAATGTGGATGGCCCTATTCCAAAGCTTCAATCCTTGATAGAATAAATGAAGAAACTCAGCTACCATGAGGCATTCTCTCTGCTTCCTGGCCATCAGGAAGTGAGAAGCTCTACTCTACCCACCACCTGCCCCACTGTGATGCACCTACACTTCTGAAAACACTTCTGAAATCCTCATCTCTTACAATTTTTTTTTTCCTCTCAGGCATTTGGTCACAATTATTTAAAAGTAAGACTAACACTGATGCCTTGGAAGTGCCATGCCTCCTGCACACTAAAATTATTAACACCTTTAACTTGATTTACATTTCTATCCATCTCATTTTCATCCAGTTGCTTTCAGTTCATACACTTACAAAGTTTATATCTGACGAAGGTAAAAAGTTATCCTAATAAGTTTTTAAAAGTGTAGAATCATAAAAATATTTTCCTGTGTCCGTGCAACTTTATTTACAAAGCAAAGTTGAATTTCCTGATGTTTTGAATCTTAAAGTACATAAAAACTTAGAAAGAAGATGATTTAGCATCAATCTTTGAATGGACAATTACATGCTATCTTAGAGAAGCCATTAAATTATTTGTTTTAAGCTCCTTTATAAATCAGTTCACACATTTTTTTTTCCTGAGACGGAGTGGTGGAAAGCTTTCCCCATGCCATTTTAACCACAAAATTGCTTCTGAGACCACACAGGCCTTTTCTATCCCAAAGACATCCCTAAGCCAGGCACTGTAATTAATTCTTCTGGGGCAATGCAGAGATGAAGACTCCCGGGACCACTTTCACTCCAACCACCAGCTTTTGTGCAGAAGGTGAGCTGTGCTCAGCTTGGAGTCTCATTTACTCCTGCCTTTTCTCTTGTTGCCAATGTCGGGTCACACAGCCAGTAAGAAAATTTTCCCAGAACCCTCCCACCACCAGGAAGATAAAGTACACCGAACTTCAATTCTTTTTAATGAGAAAGCTTTTTTCGAACTTGACAAAACAGTACTGTATGACCACTTGATTCTCGTCTTTATGAAGTAAATTTATTCCCAATCAATTCCCTCTGTTCACAGGTAGATTTATCCTTTCATTAAGATTTGTTAGGATAGCGATATTCTCTGTTTGCTGAGTCTCTCAATAAGACACTGAATTTATTGCTACCTTTTCATCTTCTTTCAAGGCTGCTCAGCTTCGGCAAACAAATTTTAAAAAGTCATTTTTTCACAGAGAGAATGATGTTGACTCCCTGTTAGAATTCTGATTACACAGTACACCCTTTAAATGTAAATTTCAGGAGTACATACAGTTGCCAAAATGTCTCTTTCTCATTTAATCTGATTACAGTATGCTTTGAAATACTATTAATCCTTCCCCTTCAGGTCTCTTTGACATTCTGAGGACTACCCTTGAACAGGTCCAGTGGTTGAAGCATGTGTTTTAGGGTAGCCCACTCTGAAGAACACAGGAAAATCACGGCTGGCTTTTCCCTTTGGGATGTTCTGCAGATTGTGGAGAGACCTGGGATTGGATCACTCTATTAGACTTCCCACACAGAGGTAGATACACTTGCTTATTGTTAACCACAGTTGGGCATATAAAAGTCTGTCTGATTCCCTAAAATGAAATTATTTTTGTTCCGATGAGTCAATTATTTTATAAGCGAATATTTTGTGATTTTTTTATTACTCTTAAGCTTGCAGAAGATATAATTATGGTGGTTTTCCTCAATACTCAGCAGCCACAGATGCAGTGATTCTGGGAAAGGGTTTGAATCTCCTTGCATTCCTCACTATGTTCTTCTCACAGGACAGTGAACAGGACAGTGACTAACTCTGGCGTACCATAGGAGTATAAATAAAAACTAGATAGAAGCAATTGTAGATTGTTGGAAACATCTAGGCTAAAACTCACCAACAAAGTGGCAATAGTGTTGTTACTGCAGAGTGACCTTTAAAATATCTTATTCTAAGTCTTCAGAGCAAATGTGTTCAGAAAGTCTGGGGAGAAGGACAGTACAAACTTGAGAGGAGATGCGCTGGGCAGGCTTGGGCTCTCACAACGCCTTCTCTGCAGGCCAGTGCTGCCTCTGTAGCACCTCAGCTAATGCCAGGACAGATGTTTTTGACCCAAGAGGCTACTTCTTTCCAGCTCTTTGAAATCTGTGAGACAGTACTGTCAGCTAAAGATGAGATGAAGATTCAGAGCCGTTGCCAGGAGCATACTAATGCCTCTGTGGTCCACGGGGCCTTATGAGTTTCCACAGTGGTTCCACATAAATTTTTGACTTAAGACATAAAGGGATAAGTAGTCTTCTGGGATGGAAAAGATAAGGCCCTGAAGTTAGACGGAAGAGGGAGGAAAGGTACAAAGGAAAAGGTACCCAGAGTTGTCGTTACAGTCTCTCTGGTGAGGCTCTGACAGTGAGATAGCCACCTAATCTGAAAGTGCACATTTTGCCTAGTGTCGTAGAATGCAGGATTTCTTAGTAGCAGCACTGTAATGTTTTGGACTGGTCGTTTCTGTGGTGAAGGGTTGCCCTGTTCACTGTGGCTTCCTTTCTGCCTCCTCCACTAGATGCCAGATCCACCTACTTTCTGAGTCATGACAATCAAAATGCCTCCAAACATAGTGAAGTGTCTTGTGAGAGCAAGATCACCTCCAGTTGAAGACAACCAGATTAAAGCATTGTCCTGGTGAGTTTTCTATTAGTTTCCTGAGGATTTGCTGTCTTCATCTGCATCTTGGAATCATTTTAGATATTTGTATGACGTTTTAAGAAAGAATGTGTAAATTATTTGAAAATAATTCCAGGTAAGCCTCCAGGTAAGCCCTATTCCTGAAAACAATGAACCCTATGGTTTCAGGACAGAGAGAAATCAAGCTTGAAACTCACCAGGAATCCTCACTCTATCTTTCATAGTGCTGGCAGGTGATATCCAGGCTGGTAAGGGATATGAATAGAGTCAGCAAGGTTATTACCTAAATGCTGCAATATCAACCTGACAAGCAAGATGTACCCACTGATACATTAGTGGCATGAATGATTCTGGGGGCCAGAGAGGCTTCTTTTTGCAGTAGGTGGTAGTCAATGCAGAGTCGTGTAACTGTTCTAAGTCTTGAGAATAAGTGACTGAACTCTCATGAGAGAGGGAAATCTCCATCAAGTGCCCTCTGCTCAAGGCTCAGTGAACATCTCAGAACAAGAGGCAGAAAGAATGTAAGAGCCAGAAAGGGAACAAGTGCTGTGAAACACTGTCATCTGGACCTGACATAGATGTGAACACATGACGTCACAGCGGCTGTGCTTACCTGCACAGACCCACACAAGATCAAGACAGTTAAACATTCCAGTATGGGTGGGGGTTGGGCTACAGAGGCATCACCCCTAGCTGAGGAGAGATTGACAGGTGTGGCTACTAGGGAACAGAGAGTCACTTTGCTGTGGACTTGGCTGCTGGTTGGTTGTCCATGCACCAGGCCAGTGGACAGCCACACCACTACAGGCACATATGGGCAGTACCTAGTGAGCTAAAAATGAATAACAATAATTAAAATTATGAAAGAAGACATAAAGTGGGGAGGTGGACATTTTGGAAGGTTCATGGGGGAAGTTGGAGGGAAGAATGGGGGATGACATAAACCCTACACAATAAATAATAATTCCTTAAGATATACATATGAATAAAACCCTTCGTTCATATATTTATATTTGCATTCAAATGTAGAGTCAGCTGGAATAAAACTGAGGATTACATATCTGATTCCAAGAACTATGTGGAAAAATTTATAGTTGCTTAAAGATTAAAAATCATATTTATAATATATAAAGTTATAAAAAAGAATAATCTATATACCTCTATATGAGGGGAGCTCAAAGGGACATGTGTTTTTCTCATTTTATTTTCACAATCTCTATTTGGTAGAAAGAGGACTAAGTAACTTGCCTACAAACATGTAGCAGCATTCTGGTGGACTTGGGAATCAAATTACTCTGTTTGGTCTTTAAATCCAGTTTATTTTGCCATGGACTTGATGCTTCTTCTAAAGAAGCTTTAAGCTTTGAACAAAATGTTATTGTTACTAGGATACAAAACTCAAAGGCCAGTGACAAGGCCAGTGTCCTCTAAACTCAAGTACCTGCTTGAATAAATGTACAAATATTATTTTTTAAAGTATAACATTTTATTTAAAAGGCTGAGTGAATTTGTTAATTTTGAATAAAAGTAAATGCGAATCCATATGCCCATCCTCCCTACCTCAGAGTGCACATTGTCTATTCCCTTTTCTTCTTCCTGAGAGGAAGTTAGGTCATCCCTTTGTCAGACAGAGGTATCATCTGCCAACACAAATGGCATTTAATTTTCCCATCTCACCTAGCACATGTGAGATTAGGAATGGACAAACATGGAGATTATGGGAGGATTAGAGAACCATTTACAAACAATTCCAGAGAGTTCAGGTACTACTGAATTCCATCTATTTCTACTCAAGCTTTCTGATTCCCTAAGACAACAGGAAAAACATGTTTGAAGCCTTGGTACCCTCCTGACTGTATGATTTTAGCCTGGTGGCTTCACCTTTCATAACCTTTACTTCCTCATGTATAAAGAAAAGATGACAGTGTGCCCTGTCTCAAAGTTTTAATGTGCAGACCAATTCCAACAATGATTAGAATGCAATGACTGTTTAAAAGTGTCAACTGTTATTAACTGAGCTATGTAAATATCCGTAGCTTCAGTACCAGGTTCCTCCTCCTATGCCATCATGAACATAGTCATTTCCAATAGTCTAATCCTTTCTTCTACTCATTTGCATAATTATATGTAGTTTTTTGGGGGCTACTAATTAACACCTGTTTATACAAATGGCTGTCTTGAGAACTTTGCTCACTGTAGTCTTTACTTGTGAATTATTTTCTGTTTTCAAATTCAAATGTTTTAGTAAAAATTTAATAACATTCTCTTTCAACTCAGTTTTTAAATGTTTTATCTCTTTTATCTGTGTGCATATATGTACACACACACACACACACACACACACACACACACATACATACACATCTGAACCTTTAGAGCTGGAGTTAGAGGAGACTGTGAATGGCCTGAGTTGGATGCTGAGAACTCTGGTCCTCTGCAAGAGCAGCAATTGTTCTTAACTGCTGCAGCATCACTTCAACCCTTCTGATCATTTTTAAATAGTTTTTGCCAATGTTATCATCAATTTCAACTTTTATCTAAATATGGACCCAAAATAGTGTTGAAAAGATAATTCAGCCAGTAAAAATTCTTGGCACTCAAGCATGATGACTGACATTGGATTCCCAGCATTCTTGTCAATGAGCGTGGTGTGGTGCTGCTTGCTTGTGGCTCCAGTGCTGGGAGACAGAAGCAGGAGGGTCCTCAGGGTGTGTTGTTAGACAATTCAGCCTTTCGGTGAACTCCAGGTCAGCTCCTGAGGACTGACTGCTGAGGCTGTCCTCTGGAACACCTATGTAAGTGCTAACCCATACTTGCACATACATACATATGTGTACACATATACATACACACAAGAATATTCAGGGCAAAAAAGTATTTAAAAACATGCAGCATCTTTACATAGCACAAAGCAGTAAAGCAGAATGTGAATGTCATTAACTCAACACAGACAGTGAAAATGAGCAGAGCTGCGAGGGTGGAGCTTGACCACCACCTTGAGTGTTTTGAGAAGCACCTGGCAGATACTACATAACATTTGGTTATGTATATAATGATGTATATGTTTTGAGAGAAGATTAACAGAAGAGGCAAGATACACCCTAAATGTACATAGTTCGGGGACTCAGACTAAAGAAATGGAAGGAAAAGGACAATGCCAGACAGTGGAGCAGTTCTCCTTCTCTGCTTCCTGGGCCCCATCGGTGAGCTTCTCTGCTCTCCTATCCCTTCCCTGCCATGCTGGGCTGACAACTCTGAAACTGTAAGCCCAGATAAATCCTTCCTCCCTTAAGGTATTCCTGTCAGATATTTGGCATAGCCATGGAAAGTGTAACATGAGTACAAAAGCTAATTCATAGAAGCCAAATAGTCTAACCTCCAGAAGTGAGAGAACCCAGTAATTACTTGGATATCTTCACTTTTACCCAGTTAGAAATAAACACACAGCATAGCTCGGGAAAATAATACACTAACAATATTATATTATATACATTAGTTGTCTTACTACTAGGTAAAAATTACCCTCAAATTTAGGAGCTTGAAATCCTAGATATTTACTGACTCGAATCTGCTGAGTAAGACCTTAGGGCTTAACTGGGTCTTCTGTTGAGGACTCTCAACGATGCAGTCCATACGCTAGCAGGACCATAGATATCTCCATCTTTGATGGAACAGGAGACAGTTTTACTCTCAGTCATGAAGTTATCAATGGACCACCACCTTTGCTGGTTCTTAGCCACATATGATTTCCTTGGTATGGCAACTCTTCTGCAGGGGAGCAAGTTACAACACAGCTGACTTCCCTCAAAGCAGTAAAGATGGGAGCAAGGATTCTCAGATGGAAGCCACAGACTTTCTGTGATTCCATCTTTGAAGTGAAAGCCCATGATTTTTGTTACCATTTTTTACACAAAAAAGACTTACAAAGGCAAGCCCACCATACACAAGGGAAAAAAGTTACCCAAGGCTATTTATGCTACAAAACAAGATCACTGAATACTATGTGAGAGGCCCTACCATGGGGATCAATAAAACTGAGCAGAAAGGAAAACCTGAAAATACTGGGGGAAGTGAGGTAAATTAGGCCTGTGGTTTTGGAATTCCTTTTCCCCAAAGTGGGTCAGAGAGCAAAAGAATATAAATTATTTTTGAGTGCATTTCCACTTCCTTTTCTGATGCTCAGTTTAGTAATACAGCATTTCACAAAGGATTCTACAAGATGAACAGCTCTGTAGCAGGCAAGGCTAATGAGCAAGCACCGTGATACTATTTCTACAAGTGCCACCTCTCTGGTAATCTTTTTCTTTAAAATTCCCCTTGAGGTCTGCATTTATGTCCTTCGAGTAAAGGATGTGCAGTTCACCGCAGAAAGATGGAGTCCCACAGGAGGAAATCTTCTACAAGATATTATTTATCTTCTTCCTCCCTGCATATTCTAAGAGGAAAGGAAATTGAAACAGAGGAAGCTTTTAAACACAGCATGAATACAGAGTTTGTAACTGTCATGTTACTTTTAGTTTAAATGCGAGTCTCTGGATTCTTCCAGTAGACCCTTTGCAACTGCTGCTACCTGTGCAGAGAAGCCCACATTATTTCAGAGTGACTACTTTTCAAGCAAACACTGTATCTAAGTTAATTAAAATGCTTTCGTTGTTTTCTTTCTCAAGCCTTAACAGCTTCAAGGAAAAAAGGAGACAATTCAACTGCCAAGCAGACAAAAGGAAAGTCAAACAAATTGACAAAAAATCATGGACTGAATGTAATCATCACCACATCCATCAAATTGTACATTTCTTTTATTGGGATTTTGTTTTCAACTTGTTCCATCTTCACTTGTAGCTTGCTGGTGACCTGCCGTCCATTTACCTTTGGGTTTTAATGACCATATTATTATCAATTACAATAATTGGACTTTCCTTCCCTCCCACGAGGCAACTGGGCTGCCGCTGTGAGCTTTGCCAAGTCTAGAGGGAGATGAGTTTGCCCTAATGACTCAGCCACCCATGTAGGCATAGCAGATGGCATCGTGCTGTGTTCCAGGCAGAGAAGCCTGTTATTAACATGTTTTGTTCTTGTACCCAAGAGTCTTCTAGTATGCTATTAGTCACCCACATTAAAACCCTTGAGAAAGAGAGTAACTCATGCAGGCACAGGTAATTCCAAATGAATTCATTAAGCAAGTTGCTTTTTACTGTAATGACAAAGAAAGCAAAAGATCACAGCCCAGCTTACCTTCAAATCCAGCATGATGTCCTCTCCTTCATCCACCCATACAAGTCTGAATTTGTTGGAGAAATATCATGAAAATATCATCTCTGTAAGAAAGATTCCAATCCTTTCAAGGCTTAGAAGCTGTATTCATTTACAATGGTCAGTGTTATGTTTCAACTTGGCAAGTTTATAGTGAACAGTTATTTAATCAAACTTCAGTTGTTGCTGTGAGAGCATTCACAGGTATGGTTAACATTTGCAATTAGGCCAATCATGGTGGCCCACAACTTTAATTCCAGCACTCTGGAGGCAGAATCAGGCAGATATCTGTAAGATCCAGGCCAGCATAGTGTACATAGCAATTTCCAGGGTAGCTGGGGCTACAGGAGATCCTATCTCAAAGCCCAAAGAAAACCCAAAACTAAACAAACACAAATTGTACAATAAGTAGGTTTTAGTGGTAGGAACTTAATACTCATAATATAGTATGCTCATCTGCTCAATGAGATATTTTAAGAGCAAAATTTGTTTTCCTAGAAAAGAAAGAAATTCTGGTTCAAAGTTATGAGAGAGAGAGAGAGAGAGAGAGAGAGAGAGAGAGAGAGAAAGAGAGAAACATTGGAAAAATTGGAAAGCCTTTTCTTTCATCTCTTTATTCAAGTCCATGAGATCTACTTCATAAGTATGGGGAGTGGTTAGCATCCTGCCTGCATGATCAAAGGTAACAAAGGCAGGATGGGAGGAAGAGGAAGCTGCCAGCACAAAATGGGACTGTGAAGAATTCTGTGCCACAGCCGGGTCTGGCCAAGCTAGTTGTCCCAACATAGACTCTTGGGCTTGGGCAACAGTTGCCATCCCCGTTATGGCCAAACAAATCTCACCTGCCAGGGACCACACCCAAAGACAGTTCACAGACTGGTGGCTATCTGCAAGCTTCTGTCCAGTCTAAACCCAGCTGGGTACTTACTTCCCAGGTCGGTGGCCCAACAGAAAGACCTTTTTTCCAACCAATACCCGCTACCACTCACCACAATCACAAGCCTGATGGGCTTAATTTACACAGGCATAGATTCTCGTCTGATGGTAAAGAAGAATTCTGTTTATTGTTTACATCACCTCCCTTAAAGAAGCAGAGTGATGTCATGTCTCAGGCCCCACTCACAGACCCCCTGCCTCATGCTCTGTAAATATCAGGAGCTCAGTATCACCAGTTTTGTCTCACAGTTTGTTGATACAAGCCATCCTTGCCTAGGGGCAGATACTGGAATGAAAGACATTAAGCACAATGCAGTCACAGATAGCCTTCCTCTACCTACAATGGGGAGAAGGAAAGCACACAGAGATATGGAAGGGTTTCTATCTACTAGATGTGCTCACCTGTCAGAGGTATTTGATAAGGGAAGAACACAAGATGATATTAAAATTTTGTATTCTATAACTGAGATTACAGAAAGATCTGTGATTGAAGAGCTGAATGTAGAAGAGAATGTTTTCAGAGAAGATGAGTTTCATTTTGAAATTTTGATTTTTGAGGCATATATACAACTGACAAGAGAAATGCATAGCAATTTCTAGATTTCAAAACATTCTTAGCTAGGAAGAGATAGGAGAGCCCACCAGCCTATTATGGAAAATTAGGAGTCAAAAACAATGTTACTATGATGCCAAGAAACCATCTCAATATGTCAGATGTCAAAGAAATTAAAAATTTCAGACCACCTAGATGTATTTGCTTTTTTTTCTTCATTCCTTTGAAAAGGCCCTGGATTAGAGAGAAGTAAATTCAGATGAAGATTTTGAATGATCCTATTAAAGCTATAAACTAGGAAGTTCTATGGTGCCATGAGCAAGAGTCATAGTGGAAGAAGATACTAGAGAAGATGGAAAAATAAGTCAGATATCACATCCAAGATAACGTATGTTCAAAGAGGAAAGCACATGTTAACCACAGAGGGCCTACAGCATGCACATAAGGAGAGAGTCGCTTTGCTTGGGAGGGCTTCCAGCTAGGGCTGAGTCACTGTACTATGTTTGCATGATAAAGGAAAAGAAGAGGAGCAGCTTTTCTTAACTAAGGAAGATCTGGGTGATGAGTGTGGGACCCCAAAGTGTCAGAGATGTGGGTTATTGTATCTATGTGGGAAGCAAAGTAGATTTGTGACAAAAAAATAACGACGCTTACTTTAAAAAAGTTGGCAAACTGAATGGATTAACTATTTAATCCTGGAAATCTCTGATACCAGATGGTCAACAAAAATGTCTAATATAAAAGTCGAGAGGAAAATTCATAGGGCATTTTGTCTTAAAAGGAATATGCTTACATTTATTAAACAGAGTCATTACAATTGCTAAATGCTCCAGCACTGGATACACTTGGGCAGGGACAGTTAGCTCTGTGGTGACTGACCACAAAACCTAAAGCAAATCCAGTTTTCTGGGATTTTTGCCACTGGACATGCATGGCCCTTGGAAGCAGTCCTTTACTTTCAACAAATGTAAATGTATTAATGTGGATTACTGACCTTTCCTATTTCAACATGTGATTTTGACTGTCAACTCTAAAACAAAGAAAATCTTTCATTAAATATGAACACAAAATTAATTTTCTTAGCCCAGGAATGGTTGAGGAAAGCAAGTCAAGTTAGCCTGGCCCTTCTTTCTGGCCTCAGAAAAGACTGTGTGCACAGAAGATGAGCTACCTCTTATTTCTAAGGAAATTCTCCTGAGCATGCTTCTTAATGAGGGTCTGGAGAAATGGCCAAGAAGACCCTAATGGGAGGCATTCCATCTTAAAAGATCAACATAGAAACAGGAACTAAACCAAACAAACCACGAATACTTAAGCTGTAAAATGAAAGGAAAGGAAAATATATTCTAAATCTATATTAAAAGTAATGCCATGTCGCTATACAGAACTCCAGTGAGGGTTGTGGAATGAATCTTTAATGGTATCATTTATGCTTGTCCCAATGCGCTATGTTCACAATGAGAACAGCCTACAAATCTTGATGTACCATTTTACTGCACAGAAAACTGGCCAACATCTCACAGAGCAGCCATTGTAAATTAGAAATATATTCTGTTTAGTTTGAGCTTTGAGCACAACACATTTGGAAATTTATGAAGTTGCATAAAAATGCACAAAAACATTTCTAGGACAGTTTAGCCCTGTGGCTTTCTTCTGGCCCGGGGATTCAGAGAAGGGGGATCTGGGGCTGGTAAGTGCTTCATCTGAGTCCAAGAGTAATTCTACCTTAAGTGGTTGCTACTCCCCCACCACCCCCAAGGAGCTCTGGTAAGAGCTCTCAATGTCTACAGCACATGAATCCTGAGACACAATACCTCACCATATGAACATTGAGGTGGATGGCCCCATCTGCCCTGTTAAAACATTACTCATAATATTTAAGTAGCTTATTCTAGGTGTGATAATACATATTGCAGCAATTTCATAAGAAACTGCTGAATCAAAGTTTTCATTATAAACTTTACTTATATAAAAACTCATTTTTTAAATAATAAAGACCTGGAACTATTTTTAAATTAATTAAATGGAAGATTTCTTTTCCCTTAGCTCCATTTTGCTAAAAATACTATTTACTTGATGAGCTTGGGCCTAAATTAAATATTGCTAAAATTTTTGAAGAATGAGCCTAACTTCCAGCTAGTCATTTGAATAGTCTTTGGCTAAATATGCTTATGTCAAAATCAAATAGAGGTGCTCATCAAGTTACAATCAGGTTACTTACAAATAAAATCATTATAAATTGAAAATATTATGGGCCAACAATGCATTTTGCATCTAAGCTGCTCACCATAGTGCACAGTCACAAAGTACACTGAAAAGTGTTGATTGTTTACCCTTGTGCTAATGCTGACTGGGAGCAGTTGCTCACAGCATCACCAGAGATAATATCATATTGCATATCATTATAAGTAGAAAAATTGAAATTCAAACTACTCTTTCTGGTGAAAAAGTATTGCTTCCGAAACATCATAGAGAATTTGTAAGCAGATATTTGGTAAACAGGCTTGAATATTATGATAGATATCTTTTATATAGTGTCCCAAATTATGGCTGACAAAAATAGGTCTTGTTGGGAATGAGGTAGAAATATTTTTATCCTAATGTGTTGTATGGATTTTTTTGTTGGATGGTATACCTACTTTCAAACAAGATGATTTGCTCTCAAATAAGTATTGGCCGTTGATTTCTGTGTTTTCAGAATTATAATAGATACACAGTTTCTTCTATTAAGTTGTTTCACTCTAAATTCATAGATCATTGATGAGTAAAACTATGGATGATTTCTTTACCAGTGAGTAAAGAGAAGAAATGGATAGGAAGTCTTTAGATGAAACTAGTTGTCAAAGTTTCACATCACTTTATTGAATCTATTTTAAGATATCTGATTCTAATATTCACATATTCTATTTTAAATTATAATGGAGGCTAGAGAGATGGTTCAGTGCTTAAGAGCACTGGCTGCTCTTGTGGAGGAACCAGGTTCCATTCCCAGCACCCACATGGCAGCAAACAACCATCCATAACTCCGGGAGATCCGATACCTTTTTCTGACTTCCATGGACATTTCATGACATAGATGCATTTACACACATGCACACGTGCAGGCAATACACTCATACATAAATAAGAAAATAAATAAAATATTTTAGAAAACAATAAATAAAATAAAAGTCAGATCAAATGACCTCAATTTTTTTCTACTAATACAAATTCACTTAATATAAAAATTCTATCTCAGGCTGGAGAGATGGCTCAGTGGTTAAGAGCACTGACTGCTCTTGCAGAAAACTTGGGTTCAATTCCCAGCACCTACATGGCAGCTAAGCACAGTCTTTAACTCCAGTTCCAGGGGAATCCAATGCCCTCTTCTGACCTCCGAAGCATTGCATGACACGGGTGCACCAACCTACATGCAGACACTACACTCATGCACATAAAAAAGAATAAATAAATAATAAATAAATAAATATCTCTTTCATGATTTGCTTAAAATATATTTATCATATTCCCAAACCAATCGTTTGTTCACTTTTTGGATCAAAGTTCCATTCTAACCTGGAAATTCCTAGATAGTAGAGGTTGTCCTTGAATTCTAGAACTCCTGAGTGTTCATATTAAGGTGTACACAACACCCAGTCCACAAATCTAAAATTAGTTGTTAACCTGGACATTCTACTTTCAAAGTATACCAATCAACCTTAATAAATAAAATAACTAAGTGACACCGAGGCTATTGTGGTCCTGTCTTGGAGTCTTTAGCATCATTAATAAAATAATTTAAGAATGGATTCAAAGCGAAGCTCCACTACAATTATTTTTTAGAGTTTGGAAGAAAAACTCCAGGGAAATCAAGTTGTAAACCTCAGCATCTGCTCAGAGGCAGAGAAAGGAGAAGAGAAGGAATGAAAAAAAAAAGTTGGTCAGCCACTTGGTGAACAATCAGCCACGTAGGGGGAGGGGCACTCTAGAGAAAGAGTGAAGAAGCTTATGTAAGCTCTGACCAGCATCCAAAAGTAAAGAAGACATGAGAACAAGGAATAGCTTGACCTAGAAAGGCAGGCAGACATGGCCAAACTGCATGGTGCCTCACAGGAACTGTACTAGGGGGCAGGTATTAGGGGAAGGAAAATTACACCATCACATTAAAGGGATAATTATTCCATGTATCTGTTGAGCCTTGGTTAGGGTGAACCCAATTTCCTAGGAGTGGTCTCTTAGCTAGGTCATTGACTAGATTCATTCTTAAGGAAGGAGACAACAGCAAGTCTCCACCTAGAAGATTTCATTTGTTTGGCTAGTATAGCTTTCTTCTAACGGGCCTTTAATGCTAACATCAGGACTACTAATTTTCTGATCATGATTTTCAAATTATGTTAAAATTTTTAAACAAATTATGGCAGCAAATGTAATACATTATAAAGCACATGTACACTACAGAGCTATGGGGGACAGTCTCAGAAATCTCTGTTGATCCATGCACATCCTTCTGTCATCCTCTTCTTCTGAGCGAAAACTGGAATCAAGGACTTATTTCTGATGCACAGAACACAGCAGAAGTGACAGCCTGATACTTCTGAGTAATGCTTAGAGATGTCTGTGTTTCTTCTGTCTTGTTTGTTCTGTAGGAAAGCCAGCTGCCACAGAAGCTGTACTATGAAGAGACAGGAATGGTAAGGAAATGGCCAGAGCCAGTGAGGACACACAGCCTGCCACAGGCCCTTGGATCAGCATGGAAGCAGAGGCTTCTGATGTGTCCAGTCATGACTGCTGCCCAGCAAGTACCCTCCACTGAACCATAAAAACAGACAGTTCAGTAAGATGCATCTAGGTTCCTGACACACACAAATGGTGATATAATAGATGCTGGTGTTTTAAGCTAGTGTGTTTTGGGATGATTTGTTATGTAGCGATAGATTAAACTCTTACATTTAAAATTTCTGACCTTCAAAAACTTAATTTTGAACTTTCATAAGATAGTTTACTATGGAACCAATTAATGACTGAAAATTATTTTTTTTAATTTTATTTATTTTTGTATGTGTATGAATGTACTGCCTGCATGTAGGTTTGTGCACCCGTGTGGTGCAATGCTGCGAAGGTCAGAAGAGGGTCTCAGATTCCCCTGGAACTGGAGTTCTCCTGGAATTGGAGTTACAGATGGTTCTTAGCCGCCATGTGGGTGCTGGGGATCGAACCCAGGTCCTCTGCAAGAGCAGTCGGTGCTCTTAACCTCTAGGCCATCTCTCCATCCCCGACTGAAAATTATTTTTATGTTCTAAGTAAACACGTGCAAAATACTTTTGTGTAGGTAATTGTATTAGTCAGGGTTCTCTAAAGAAACAGAAGCAACAGGATGAATATATAACTATATACAATTTATTGATTTGCTCACGTGACGGAGCTCAACAGTAGCGCCGAACTGGAGAGGCCGGGAATCCAGGGAACTGCTCAGTCCGCAAGGCTGGATGTCTCAGTATTCCAGTCTAGTGCTGAAGGCCCGAATGGATTCCAGGAGATCTGCCAGTCTCAGTACACGCTGGGATCCGAAAGGTTGATCACAGCAGCAAGACAAACTCACCGGATGAGAGAGGCAAGCCGCAGGGGGAAAAAGGGACCAGCTCCCGCTGCCGTGGCCTTAAATACTGCCTGCCGGCAGAAGGTAACACCCACATTTGGGGTGGGCCATCCGGGTTGAGGTGGTCCAATCAGAAGACCCTTTTCTCTTATTTGTTCCTTAGTCTGGTCAAGTTGACACCCAGGATTAACCATCACAGTAATATATGATTAAAATCATAATCAAATATACTCTGAGAGAGAAGAGAAACTGGGGGAACTTCAGCAATAAGAAAAACAATAAGAGAAAGGAAAGCCGCCTTCCTTGGTTTTATACCGGAGACACGGACCCAGAAGCTGCTGGCAGAACCTCAGGCAGGTTCGAATCACAACCATCATGAATTGCTAACTGACTATGCAGTTTCTAAACCTGAAGCAATTTCCTCAACTTGTGAATATTTTACCAATGACCTTGAGATGGCTCTAATCCAAGCACTTTCATTTTACCATCTTCAATTAGTGAATTTGCAAGCAAATAATTGTCATCTAATTGCTTATATTGCCTTTTTAAACAAGCTCTTTTAATATTTGTTAACATAATTTGGCAATGGTTTCTATTTTTTAATAACTAAGAATTGTTTTTCCTAATTAAGTGATATTTTAATATTACAGGACAATTAAGAAAAACACTGATTACTCAAATCACCAAGTAAATTTAAAATTTACAAAATTATAAAGTAACTCATATAATCCAAGTACTATAATTGATGATCCCTGGTTAGAATCTCTTCCTTCAAAAGACCTTGCCACATCTCACTTTAAGACAATTTTCAAGGATGGTGATCTAGCTCAGCAGGCAAAGGCCCTTGCCAGGCGAACTGATGACATAAGTTCAGGCCCCATGTCCCTACTTAGTAGAAGGAGAGAACTGACTACTGCAAGTTGGCCTCTGATGACCACCGTTGTGTCCTAGTACATACATGCATTCCCTACCCAAATAAATAAATAAGTAAATAAATAAATTTAATAATTTTTAATTAAAAAGAAAAAAAAAACAGTTTTCTTCCTTTATCTTTTCTTGCTCCAGATGGAGGTTCAGCAGTAGACAGGAAGAGAGATGTAGATACATCAATGGACTCCCTGGATTGGCAGAGCTAAAATCATATTGCTTCAAAGTCCTGATAGTTTGCACCATAGGTAGGCTTGCTCTGTGATGTATGTCTCCAGTGAAGGTTTCTCTGTATTAAGAACCCTTTCTCTTCCTCACACAAGTTTTATATCATAATCTTCCCTTTGGGAAAAAGAAAATGATGGTTGCATTTAAATATTATGCCAATTCTTAACTATTGATCACGTGTCTGTCAAGAATTCAGCAAGAAAGAAGGCTGAACTTATTAACAATTATCAATGGTTTCAGGAGGGTAGAGGACACACACACAACATTTCTGTCCATTTGTTATCAATGCTGGGTGATGTCCAGTCCTAAATATGACAGTGGTTCAAGAACAGTTAATAAACTCTTCACCCTTATTCAGAGATATTCAATTCTAAGATAAAGATTATCCATACCGATATTCCAATGGCTGAAGTAGCTACTACCTTTCCTTGCCAAAATGGAAACCTTTTCCTTGACTTTATGATGTTGTATCTAGTCATCTGATTCTGATAGGGAAAATGTGTATAACACTAAGAAAAGTCTTCATTTACAAATCATTGATAATGGATGTAAGTAAGAGGAAAAAATAAGCAAAGTGGAAATAAGTTGAAGTATGAGATGAACAGAAAGTCGGTTTCAAGATAACTCCATTTTCACCTTTGACATGCCCTTAGTATGAGTTGAGTGTGAAAATCAATAGACATAATGTTAAAAGGACAGCAGGCACTTCAAAATTTCTAATACTTAACTGGAAAAAAATGGCTGTCTTAATTAGAAATCTGTTGTTATGTTTCACAGGGCCACAGGATGTAATAATGACCCTCACATCTTTTCACGTAAACTCTTTGGTTCTACAATGTCCCATTAGATGGAGCAAGGTACTATGAGGGCTCTTAACACCTGAATCTGCCAGATTTGGACAAGGAGCTATTAAATCTAATGTGTTTTGTATTAGCACATCGACTCAAAGGGATCTTTCAGATTGGAACTAATGGCTATGAGCCCTCTGTTTCTTAGAACGTGTTCATATCCTCGACATTTGCTGTTTTCTACAAAGTTCACATTGAGCAGAGAAATAATTAAAAAATTTTTTTTCATTAAAGTACACAATTCTCTCAAATTTTGTAAAATCCTTGCTATTTTATTTTTTTTATTTTTTTTTATTATTTATTTATTTATTTTTGTATGTGTATGAATGTACTGTCTGCATGCAGGTCTGTGCACCCGTGTCGTGCAATGCCGCGGAGGTCAGAAGAGGGTCTCGGATTCCCCTGGAACTGGAGTTCTCCTGGAATTGGAGTTACAGACGGTTCTTAGCTGCCATGTGGGTGCTGGGGATCGAACCCGGGTCCTCTGCAAGAGCGTCGGTGCTCTTAACCGCTAGGCTATCTCTCCAGCCCCAAATCCTTGCTATTTTAAACCTCAGGTTGAGTAAATAACTGCTACCGTGAAGCCTACTTTTATTTTCTTCTCTTGCAAATCTCATAAAGTTTTCCTTCACTATGATTTTCTGTCTTATTCATTTACATACTTACTTAATTTTTTCCTCTGGGGGAACTTGTATTGATTCTTGATCTGAATGTCTCCACAGAGATTTAGAGTCTTTGAGTGTTTTAAAAGTGAATTTTTGGCAGCTAGGATGGTTATTATCTTATTATTGCCAACATGATAGGATTAGGAGACACCTAGGGCATTAAGAGGAGCATCCTTTGGTGTGTCTGTGAGGGTGTTTCCAGAGCCAAAACACTAGTAACAAAACAAGGGTGGGAAGACTCATGTGAGTATAAACAGCATAGTTCTGCAGTCTATGGGGAAAGGCGGAAGCCAGCTGAGTGCTGCACTTCCCCTGTCTCTGCTACCGGATCTGCCCAGACAAGGAGACTCATGCTCTTTCTGCCAAATCCAGACCCTTTCCTGTCCCCATGCCTTCCCTACCATGAAGACCTCCACCTTCAAAATGTAATCTAAAATAAATTATTCTTCCCATAACTTGTTTCCTGTCAGATACTTGGTCACAGCAAAAAAATACTAACACAGTAATCTCCCATGAGGTGCACAGCACAAGGTGGATGAACAGCAAAACCCCTCAATCCTCAAGAAAACATCTCTAGCCTCACCTCCAGTTTCCAGGGTCTGGAACTTTGGAGTCATCCATCTGTCTTTTACGACTGTTAGAAAACAGAGCATTCAGGAGGGATCTTGTAGAAGAGGCCCACAGCGTTGCTGCCTTCTCTCCTCAAGAGGATGGAACTTGACCCTTCACCTTTGAGTACAGACATGATTAGGATAAAAACCTCAGAATCAGAAGGAGAAAAACATACAAAGATTTTAGAAAGAACTTTCAGAGAGAAAAATAGTTGATACTTGCATCAGTCTCTTGAGTTGGGTCAAGAGACACATGGACAGTGTTCATATGATTAAAAAGAACACTTTACAACTCTTATAAACCCACAAATTAGAGGACAGAATTACTCAGGATTCAAAAGGATACCTCATTCTATTAAGAAAACAATTCACACAGATTACTAAGAACTTTATATAATGAGAAACTAAGTGCTGAAATACTTCAAGTCACTGTTGATTAAGTATCAGAAATTATAGGGAACATTTGGAATTATAATAATTGGATGACATTTACAAATTGAATTTTATTTTTCTCTTTGAAATTTCTAGAAAGTTAAAATCTTTTGGGGGAAGAAATCCAGCAATTTATTGGGCCAAAACACTGACTTGTCCTTCTTGTAGTCCATGGTCTCTCCTTTGTCATTTCCTCTTAGAAGGGCAAAACATTGGTACATACACAGATGCATCTATAGATGATCCTTTTTCTCCATGTCTTCTCTCTCTGTCTATGCTACCAGCCTAGGAAAATGTCTACAATTTCCTACTGACTGTGTACACGACTTTGAGACATATTCCCTAGTCTGTTCATCACAAGCTTTCCAGTCTCACGGCACACCTCCTTTCCTGTGTTTTCCCATGCATTGCATCCATGCTCCTCTCGCATCTCTACCTGGTCCCTGGTGGCTCCCAACAATGAGTTCTTGCAATTCTCTCTTCATTTTCTCACCTATATTTCTAATAATTTTTAAATGTATACCAACACAACTTTTGCACTTGATAATCTACATAAAATCATATACATGCATGCCTTAGAATACATAGGTACTGATATGAGTATGTGGTGAGAAATCTTCTTAATTAATTAAAGGATATTCTGCAGATGAAGTAGGCACAGTGCTTTTGTTAGCTATATTTAATAATGACTAAGAAGCTATTTGCTAAAAATGTTTTTAGTACTTTAAGGAGAAAGTATGATTAATTATGCAGTGACTTAAAACTTTCAGCAAAATTCTGTTAACTCTTATTTTTTGACATTAATGACTATTATAGCTAAGTATTTGCCTCACGAAATTTCATCAGCCAGAGAACAGAATTTACTAGCTGGCTCTAAAGCCAGACTTCCCATTGTTATATATGCCTGATTTAAGCATGTTCTGACAATGTTACCTATGGGAGATTTGTTAATGTCTCTGTACCTCAGTTGTCTCTTGCAAAGAATGGGCATAATAATTCTATCACTCTCCACCTTCAATGGTTCTGTGATGTGTTGATCAGTTAATATGTGTAAACTGCAAAGAACAGAGTTTGGTGCTAAGAAAATGCCTTTATTAATGTCAGCTATCATTATGTCCATATATTCAGAGACATGCTACATCATTTTGTATGCCTCTGATTTCAAGTCTATAATGTTGTGAATATCATATAATAAAGATATTTTAAGTATGATGCCGGCCCAATAATCTGTATCCTTGCCCAATAATCTGTATCCTTGCCCAATAATCATTCTTATAAATTTAACCAAGCTGTCACTACATAAGGATTTATAGTCTTACAGTTCATCTATAAAGTATTTTAATTAAACAAGGTATTTGTCCAAAACATCATATGAGCAAGTATCTCACAAAATTATTACTTTCATATTTAATTATTAAAGCAGAATCTTAAAATGCCATAAGGTCAGCCATGTTAGAAACATCTGCTCCTTTACCCAACTTCATGACAAACCTCCTACATTGTGAATTTGTTATAAGACTTGTTTTATTTGAATATTAGGTGAAATGAAGTGGTTCAGTGGATGAAGGAACTTTTCACCAAGCGTAACGGCCTGGGCTTCATGCCCCCATGGTAGAAGGGAAGAAGCAACTCCCACAAGTCCTCTGACCCTCACAGGCATGCTTGTGGCATTCACGTATGCATACACACATGAATAAATGTTGAAAATCCAAATATTAAACATTTCCTCTATGTCATATGTACTGAAAAAGAATCTGCATCTAATTGTTCTCCATGTCCAGTTTTAGTCATTTTTATTGCAGCATGAAATTCAAGTTGACATTTTGAACTCTGCTAATGAACAGAAAGTTTCAGAAACGTATTCCCCTGGTTTTGGGATCCTAGGCTGCCTTGAAGTTGCTAATTCTCAAGGCATTCTTCAGCTGGACAACAGCAACTCAGAAGTGCTATGGGAAGAATTCAAACTAGGAACGGGAGAGCTATCTTTGACAGTTTCTCATTCACTCTCCTTGAACTGTTAGGGTGTTCTTCAGTTTCAATATAGTCATTTTGAAGTCAGATACTTGTGTTGTAAGGACAAATTAAGATTGAAATGTGAGCTTAGATGACAGAGCTTATGTAAATGTATATGATGATCTATTGAACGTGTAGGAGCAAGCCCAAGTCATTGTGAGCCTCTTCATTTGGAACTTTTCAGGACATGGGTCAGCCTTGATAGATACCAATTTATGGTGCATCCATGTGCATACTCAAAGTATTAGAAAATGTTCATAGGTTATTTTTCCTATTTATTTTTACTTCCCATTGTAAGAATTTATTGCATGACCTTAACACAGAATAAACATGTGTAAGCTTTAGTCAGCTGTCTTAGTGCTCCTCCAATGTGAAGCTTTCACAAGCTTGGCACACAGATGGGACATTTTCACTATTCCTTAAGCTCTCTTCTCAAACACTTTCTGAGGAGCTTGTCAGAAGTGGCAGCCCTACTTAAGAGATGTGCCTTTCAAGTGTTATAATGCTTCATTTCCATTCCTGAGAGTCCAAAGGCAACATGAGCTGTGGACCAGCTGGTATCACAATGTACCTTATTCTCTTAATCCACACAATTGACAAAACCAAACAAACAAACAAACAGCATGGATTGGTTTTATATGCCATTCTGACCACTAATGAACTAAATACTTAGTAAACTTAAATTCATTATTCTTTAATTTTATCTTTTTAATTATTTTGACATTTTCCAAATTATAACTCCTGGCTGCCTTCTGAGCTTCTTTTATTTTCAGATTTGCAAGTTTTTTTTTTCCAAATAGATTTGGAATAGGCCCAGAAACAGAGTTTGAAAAGAGGTAGACACTCACAGAACATGAAACCTAGAAGTGAAACCTAAAAAATTCATAGAAGGAGAAAGGGGATTAAACTAAAAGGTTTTATGTTGATTTATGAATCCCGCTTAGTCAATCCATATTTATATATTTATACATGTTTATATATGTATTCATATATATATATATGTATATATATATATATATATATGGTTACCTGATGTGCTGATGTGTTAACTATCCACAAATGTAGATTTATAAAGTTAAGGAATAGCAAAATGTGTACTTTGTTTCTAGCAATAAGTATTGAAAAGAATGAAAAAAATTCTATTACAGTCACCTGTTGTTGCTGATATAGGATGAAATACTCTTGAGGGTATGTTATGAAGAATAATCCTGAAACCCCCAAACAATCTATTGGACTGGCAGAATTACGTGATTTTCTTCCACATCTGACTTTTCAAATTCAATCAGTTTCCAGCCAGCTTTTCTACTTTGCCATCTGTTTCTATAGCAAGGCTTAACAGGAATCCGTGGAGGATGAGGTTTGTTTTGTTTCTTTTCAATCTAAGATTCAGTGAATAATGCGTAGGCTAAATTCCAGGTTGAATGGATCATCAAAACCCAGCATCACACCGGCATGTTTTTCTTGAGTTTGGGAGAACCCATTGTTTCTTGTTAGATTATTTTGAACCATAGAAATAGATTTACTGTGCTAACAAACATCCAAAAAAACACATTCAGGAGGACTTCCTGAGGAAGGAGGCAGTTAACACACATGTCCACAATGTTCATCTCCATAAGTTCCAGATTCTCTGCTTTGTTAACTGGTGAATTTTGAAATCATTTATTCTAAATCTGATTGTTTTATTGTAAATCAGTTTCACATATTTTATGTAGGGTAATCTGGCGCAAGCTGACATACAGCATAATAAAATCCATTTAGCAATCTGAGTCTGATATTGGGTCACTAGAAGTTCAAATTTATCCCCCAGGAATTTAAGAATTTATTATTATATCACTATAAATTTCCATACAAACAATAATTCTCTTGTTCTCTGGATAAAAGGTGCCTGTTTTGCTGAAGTTTGGGAGCAGTGGAGAATGTCATTGAAACAGTGCAGAAGTAAAAACAGAAATAGTCTGTGGCCATGAAACCACACTTAGTAACCGGGGCTAAAGTAGTTAAAGGCTTGATTTAAATGTCATACATGTAGAGGCTGGAGAGATGGCTCAGCTGTTGTTTAGAGCACTGGCTGCTCTTGCAGAGGACCCAGGGTTTGTTCCTAGGACCCACGTGGTGGCTAACAATAGTTTGCAACTTCAATTCCAGGGGGAAATGATGCCCACTTCCTGCTTCTGTGAACATTGCAAGCTCGTGGTGCACTTATATACAGGCAGGCAAAATACACATATAAAACAAAAATAAATAAAAAATGAAAGAAAATAATACATGAGAAGTGGTTGCTATGTACAAAAGTATTCATTAAATATTAGTTATTATTAGGCTCAAGGCAATTAATTCTAAAAAGCCTGTTTAGGGGTTTTTAAGGAAAACAAAGCAACAAAATAATTTTGCACAAAAGAACTATAACTTTTATTTGAAGTAAATAAATTCTACATTTTGGGATAACAGGGAATATTGCATCCTCCTTGCATTTAAAGAAAAGACTTGACTAGCCTTCAGAATTTTGTCTTTGTCCTGCCTGGAAATACTGTGCAGCAGTGGCAGCCATATGCCCGTATATCCCAAATCTAATTGGCTATTAGCTCTCTCCTTGGCGGAATAACCCATGGCTGATGCCACAAGATTACATCCTCTACTGGTTAGGAGATGTTATAAGCCACAGTAAGACCCTGTCATATTTTACAGAAAGAAATGTAATTCATAGATTAACATACCATCCAAATATCTGTGTCTATATCAAAGTAACCTACGATAACAATTAGTACTGTTTAAATACCTATATATCTAATTGCCTGTGCTTCATTAGTAGGATTGAAAGGTTATTCCTGGACAAACTGTCAGCCCATGAAAGGAAACAGGCAGAATTGACCAGAGTACTAAACGACAGCTCCAGAGAAAGAAGACTGCTTTGCTTCTCATCCACCTGTGCCCCTTTTCTAAGCCTAGGGAACAATCTGCGGAAGAGGGGGCGTGGTAGAATGTAAGGGCTGCGATTGGGATGAACGGTGAAACTACAGCAATATAGACTGGACACTTATTTGATCAACTTGATTGAACATACAAGCCCCCCAGCTGGATGGTGGGACCCTTGGGCTGTGTGGGTTTGGGCACAACTGCTTGCAAATTGGTTTTACATGAAGGATGCTTGTACTCATAAATTATTATTGTTAAAAAATGAAAAAAAAAGTAATAGAAGAAAAAACATAAAAAAAAAAATAAAGAAAAGACTTGAGCAGAAGCAAGCATGAGAAATGGAAGCCATAAGATGA
The DNA here is from genome assembly GCA_009823505.1 of Rhizomys pruinosus. Lineage (NCBI taxonomy): Eukaryota > Metazoa > Chordata > Mammalia > Rodentia > Spalacidae > Rhizomys > Rhizomys pruinosus. Next base: position 798,139 of record VZQC01008552.1, on the reverse strand, counting down.
GAGGAAAGGAAAACACCACTCTGGCGTGGACTCAGTGTTCCCTTAGTTCCTCCACAGCCTGCATTAGGTTACTCTCTTTGTGCTAAACTGACAGTGTCTAGAAGTCCAGGTGTGGTGGCGCACGCCTTTAGTCCTAGCACTTGGGAGGCAGAGGCAGGCGGATCTTTGTGAGTTCAAGGCCAGCCTGGTCTACAGAGTGAGTTCCAGGACAGCTGGGGCTACAGGGAGACCCTGTCTCGAAACGACCGAAAAAAAAAAAGGCAGCTTCAAGTAGGAACCTCTCTCATAGAAGCCTCTGCAGAGAACTCTGAGCTCTGTTGTTGCTATTAAAACATTGATGCCCTTGTGTTCCACCCTCAATCTTTTTCTCTCTGACTGAACAGATTTCTAGAAATGTGTTTTGAAATCTTAAGCGTAAATTGGATATTCTCTAATAGAGTATAAATTTCTTCCAAGTACTCTTTCTACCCCTTTGATACCAGTGGCCTACTCCCTTAAAGATTTTAGTTTTAAGAACTGTTGTTTTAAAATCAAAATAGCTACAACAGTAATATTAAAAATGAGGGATCTAGGGCTGGAGAGATGGCCTAGCGGTTAAGAGTGCCGACTGCTCTTACAGAGGACCCGGGTTCGATCCCCAGCACCCACATGGCGGCCCAGAACCGTCTGAAACTCCAATTCCAGGAGAACTCCAGTTCCAGGGGAATCCGACGCCGTCTTCTGACCTCCGTGGCATTGCACAACACGGATGCACAAACTTGCATGCAGACAGTACATTCATACACATACAGAAATAAATAAAAATATTGTTTAAAAAATGAGGGATCTAACATCATTTCATCCTTTAATATTTTTCTAACTAATTTATTGAAATGTAATTAGTACATACAGTACAGTATACATATTGAAAGTGAAAAACTTGGTTTTGTTACATAAACATGAATGAAACTATCCCCCACATCAAGTCAATTAGTAGGTCTCTTACCCAGCATTTAATCATATTACCTAATCTTTTCCTTAGTATCTCTTTGTTTCATGTGCGATGAACCTTCTCTCTACCAGTATTGATTAGTTTGTACTTACAAGAATTTTGAATGCATAGATCTATTTAGAAAACACTCTTTGGGGTGTGGATTGTCCAATGTAGCATAATAATGCTTAAATTCATATTTCTTATTTCATCTGTCAATATTTCATTTTGTGCATAATATTCCATTCAATTGCTATAAAATAGTTTCATAGTTTTCCCATCAGTTTATGTGTAGTTGGGTAATTAGGGTCTATAAATAAATCTATTATGAACATTTGCATGCATATCTTTATAAGGACATAGCCTATCATTGCCTTTGAAAAAATACCCCCAGGAGTTAATGAAAGGGTCAAATAGTGATATGAGTTTAACTTTAAAACTTTCTTAAGCTCTTTGCTAAGTGGTCATAAGTTTTTCATTTTCAGAAGCAACGTATAAGATTCCTAGTTGTTACACATCCCTAAATGTGTTTGTATGATCAGAGGTTGTGTTGTTTCTTAATTTTAGTCATTCTAGTAGATACATAACAAAATTCACTCTGGTTTTTATTTTCAGAACAACCAGTGGACTTGAAAATCTTTTCCCATTTTTTTCTTGCTATCCCTTCCTTGATGAAGCATCATTCAAACATCTTGTTGGATGTTTAGTTTCTTTTTATTAAGTGTTTGTTACATATTTTGCCTGCAAGTCCTTAATACTTGGTTTCCAAATACTTTCCCTGAGTGTGCAGCATAACATTTTATATCTTCAATAATGTCTTTTAAAAATCAGAACTTACAGTTTTCATAATATTAAAATAATTGTGGAAGAGAGGTAGAAAGATTGTAAGAGCCCGAGTTGGCAGGTGAAAACTGTATTGTCTGTACACCACAGGGTAGTTCCACATATGATCCCATGGCATGCAAAAGAGCTGTGCAAACCCAAACTACACAGGTTCCCAGAATGGGTGGGAGAGATGGGAGGAAGCCCCAGCCCTAGCTAAGGATCTCCTGGCAATCAATTGCTACATTCTGGGAGAAGAGTCAGCTTTCATTACTGGTATGGCACCTGGGAGGTTGACTAGACTCCAGGGGATAGATCCACAGTCAAGAGCATTTGAGAAACATAGAATAGACTCAAGAGGTCTTTAAAAAAACACAAATAATAGAGGACACAATTAGGGGGGATATTAAGGTGAGGGTGGAAAAAGGGGAAGGGAACTGAATATGATGAAAATACATCATATGAAATTTTTAATAAAAATATTTTTTAAGATTCATCATATTATTCAATAATATAATATATTGGGAATGATATCTGAGAAACCTGATTGAAGTTTAAAGATTTTTTCTTTCACGTTTCCCCTAGAAAAGGTATAGTTTTGATGGATACATGTTGATATATATAAATTTGAGTGTTTCATTTGTATGTGGAGTGAGTTATTAGCTCAAATTAGTGTTTCACATATAGATAGCTAAATCTCTTGTCTCTATTTGTTGAAAAAATATTTTATCCATTAAATTATTAGTGTGGCTTTGTTGTATGTCTTAAAATTATATTTGGGGGGCTGGAGAGATGGCCTAGCAGTTAAGAGCACTGACTGCTCTTTCAGAGGACCCGGGTTCAATCCCCAGCAGCCACATGGCAGCTGAGAACTGTCTGTAACTCCAATTCCAGGAGAACTCCAGTTCCAGGGGAATCCGACACCCTCTTCTGACCTCTGTGGCATTGCACGACACGGGTGCACATACCTACATGCAGACAGTACATTCATACACATAGAAAATAAGTATAAATAAAATAAAATAAAAATTATATTTGTTGAGGCTGTAGAGATGGCTCAGTGGTTAGGAACACTGGCTGCTCTAGCAGAAGACCGGGTTCAATTCTCAGAACCCACAGGGTGGCTAACAACTATCTATAACTCCAGATCCAGGAAATCTGACACCCTCTTTTGATTCTGTGAGCACTGCACCACAATGGAGCACTTACACACATGCAGGCAATACATTCATGAACATAAAAATAAAATTAATAGTTATATTTGTTAGTCTTCCAAATTTGTTATTTTTCATTGTTTTGTTTATTCTAAGTCCTGTGTGTTTACATTTGCATTTTAGAAAAAAATTATAAATTTCCATTCCAATTGGAAATATTGCCAAGATTGTGGTTGTATTCATTGAATTTACAGATAAATTTATAAAATTCATTCATTCATTCTAAGAACATGTTTTAGATTGCACTGGATGTTTTCCATATATTCACAACAACTACAAACAACAGTGTTCCCATTCCTTTTCATCTGGATGCCTTTTACTTTTTAATCCTCTTGTGTGTGTGTGTGTGTGTGTGTGTGTGTGTGTGTGTACATGTTGTCTGCAAGTTTCTCTCTGTGTGCTCATGTGCTCTGTGTGTCCACCTGAATCACTTTATACCTTATTTTTTTGAGACAGGGTCTTTCATTGAACCTGGAGTTCACACAGTCCACTGCACTGCCAGGCCAGCCAGTCCCCAGAGTCTCTGTGTGTCCATCTCCTTAATACTGGAAATTACAGATATCCGTTACTGGGCTCTTTTGTTTTAGATGGGTATTGGGAGATAGGCCTCCAGTCCTCATCCTTGTGCAGCAAGCACTTTGCTGACAGAGTGGTCCGCCCAGTTCACACAAACACCTTTTACAAACATCTTCACACACAGACTAAAATTTTAATGGTAAATAAAGTGATGAATTTAATCATCCTTCTGATTTTCCTAATTTTAGAGGAAATCATACTGTCACCATCGTCAATATCCTTTATTGACTTGTCTAAATGTAATTTACTCATTTGTATCTGAATGGAGTCGAAAATTGTTATTAATAATATTTTTGCAACTATTATGACATCATTTTCTTTAATTCTCATGTATGTTACTTCAATTACTTTTTAAAATATGCCAACTTGGGCCAGAGAAAGTAAAGTGGAAAATTGTACAACATCAAAATAATTATTTTTTAGAGATTTTTAAAGATAATGAAAAAATAAGCATAGGCCAAGAACATACATTATAAAAATCAATTCTGGTAGTAGATTTGTACTGGGATTACACATATGTGTATATGTACATATACTTTTCTATATGCATGAGTATTTGTGCAATGTATGTAAGGTACCTGATGGTGGGACATGATTTACATTACTCTCTAAACCCAAAATGCAACTATCTAACTTTACTTGTTTTTAGTCATTGTCCACTTCTTTGTACTCAAAGTTGATCTGGAAACACATATCACTGATGTCACCTCGGAGCTGATAGAGCTTCTGTGTCTGCAACAATCTCTCCATCTTTACTGATGTATTTACTCTCCAACTAGAAGATTTTTAAAATATTTTCATTTATTTATTTATTTATTTATTTATTTATTTATTTATTTTTTATGTGTATGAGTATATAAGTGCACCACATGCATGCAATACCTAAAGAGGCAGGAAGAGGGAGGCAGATCCCCTGGAACTGAACCTGCAGATGGTTGTTAGCTGTCATAGAGCTGGAAACCAAATAGGTCTCTGTAAGAGCAGCCATTGCTCTGACCTGCTGAACGTTCTTCCCAGTCCCCAGTTAGAAGATTTTGCTTGAGCTGACCCCAAAGCTTTATTTGCTAGTGTTTTTAGGAATGTGAATCTCTCTTTTCCTTATAAAACATGACAAGAAGAAAGAAGAAAAATCTACCAAAATTCTACTTGCCTAGTAGATGCCATTATAACTGCCAGGACTAATTCTCCTTCCACTAGAAAATCCCTTTCTAGTAGTTAGCATATCTGCCCTGACCTGAGGTCTTTGAGCTACAAAACTATGCTTTTCAGGCATATGGTTTGCAATTAATAATTACAATTTACACCTAAATGTTGCCTTGGGTAGACCTGCAAATTTTATACATTAAGTTTGAAACTGCCTCCTCCAAGTTTAAAAGGAATGCTACCGTGGTTCCTTAAAAAGCACCACTTAGGGGCTGGAGAGATAGCCTAGTGGTTAAGAGCACCGACGCTCTTGCAGAGGACCCGGGTTCGATCCCTAGCACCCACATGGCGGCTAAGAACCGTCTGTAACTCCAATTCCAGGAGAACTCCAGAATCCGAGACCCTCTTCTGACCTCCGAGGCATTGCACAACACAGGTGCACAAACCTACATGCAGACAGTACATTCATACACATACAAAAAATAAATAAAATTTAAAAAAATTAAAAAAAAACACTACTTAGAAATTATTTACATATTTTATACACGTGTTTTAATATAAACTTGGAAAGTTGTATGGAGGAAAAAAATTCCTCAGTAATTCCAACTGAAGCCACCCATGATCAAGCAAAGCCTTTGATTTATCCTCACATGGAACAACATATAAAAGAAGGACTAAAGGTGACAGAGGTTCCTCCCAAGCCCAAGTGATCCCAGAGGAACAGAACTTCAAGTGGCCTTGACAATAACAAAATGATTAATTTAGGCTACCCATATGGTCTTAAGCACCCAACAGAAAAGTACAGCCAAAGATTAAGATGATTGCTATGTTTCATTTTTTAATTTATTATTTTATTTCTGTGTATGTATGTGTATGTATGTATGTATGTATGTATATATGTATGTATGTATGTATGTACGCATGTATGTGTGTATGAGTGTAAGTGCCCATGGGAGGCAGAAAGACCGTCAGGTCGCCTGGAACTGGAGCTACTAGTGGTTGTGAGCCACCCTACCTAAGTACTGGGACCTGAACTCAGGTCCTCTGCAAGAGCAGCAAATGCTCTCAACTCTCCAGCCCAAAATGATTGGTATGTTTCTTTTTTTTTTTTTTTTATTAATTTTATTTATTTCTGTATATGTATGAATGTACTGTCTGCATGCAGGTTTGTGCACCCGTGTCGTGCAATGCCGCGGAGGTCAGAAGCGGGCCTCGGTTTCCCCTGGAACTGGAGTTCTCCTGGAATTGGAGTTTCAGACGGTTCTCAGCCGCCATGTGGGTGCTGGGGATCGAACCCGGGTCCTCTGTAAGAGCGGTCGGCGCTCTTAACCGCTAGGCCATCTCTTACCAGCCTAAGGGATCATATTCCCTAGACATCAGGATTAAATCCATATTGGATGTTGTTTTGACAGCTATTTCTCACTAATGATTTTTCTCTTGGATAAGTGAAACGCTATCCAGACCCAGAAATAACTTTGGAACTTGGCTCAGTTCAACACAGTAACATCTACCTGCACCCATGACAGACAGGCCACTATTGTTTTAACATAAAATTTAAATGATGTTTAAGTATCTTCATTCTTTCCTTTTCCAGAAGCCATCTTGGAGAGACCTCACAGTGTGTTTCCAGCCACTTTAACAGCTATCACTATGCCTGAAAGCAGAATCTTGGTTCCCTCAAGCCTAGTCTTAGAGGCCCAAAGAAAAGTGAAGGGAAGCCCAATAGACAGAGGCTCTCATGAGTCTATCAAGGGATTCTAATGGACTTTGATTTGGACTTTAAAAATATTCTTTGTTCTGGCTTCTCCTAATTTACTATCTAGGACTCTTAATGTTAATAACTCTTGACTTAACTTACATTTCTCACATGTCTTTGCACATACTGTCAGAGGCTTCCTTTCTCCCCATATCTGACTTCATACAAATAAAAAACACTGATGATTGTTTTTTTTTTTTTTTTTTGGTCTTTATTTGANGGAAAGTGCAAGGGAAGCCCAATAGACAGAGGCTCTCATGAGTCTATCAAGGGATTTCTAATGGACTTTGATTTGGACTTTAAAAATATATTCTGTTGCTTGGCTTCTCCTATATTACTATCTAGGACTCTTAATGTTATAATAACTCTTGACTTAACTTCATTTTTTCACATGTCTTTTGCACATACTAGTCAGAGGCTTCCTTTCTCCCCATATCTGACTTCATACAAATAAAAAACACTGATTGATTTTTTTTTTTTTTTTTTTTTGGTTCTTTTGAGACAAGTCTCCCTGTAGTCCCATCTGTCCGGAACTCACTCTGTAGACCAGGCTGGCCTTGAACTTCACAAAGATCACCTGCCTCTGCCTCCCAAGTGCTAGGATTAAAGGCGTGTGCCACCACGATTTTTTACCTTCTTTTAGATAGGCCTAGCAGTGGGGTACTCTGACTGCCATGGGTGATGGCCCTATTTAGCTGGAAGAAACCAGATCAATCTACCCCCATTCTATAATGGCAGTTGGTCTTATCTCTGAGCAGGGGCAGAGAAGATAAAAACAGGAGATAGAAATTGACTATACAGTTCAAAGTAAAAAATTGCCCCAAACAAAAGTAACCAGCTTCTTTCTTGGTTAAAAAATCAGAAATGTCAGCTGGGCGTGGTGGTGCACGCCTTTAATCCTAGCACTTGGGAGGCAGAGGCAGGCGGATCTTTGTGAGTTCAAGGCCAGCCTGGTCTACAGAGTGAGTTCCAGGCCAGCTGGGGCTGCAGGGAGACCCTGTCTCGAAAAGACCAAAAAAAAAATCAGAAATGCCTCTGGGCCTCCTGGCAAGCCTCAACCTGGCCAGAGCCTAGAGAGGTAGAAGTGTTTGGGGACTGGTCTCAGATCTGGTTCCTAAATGATTTTAGGGCTACTACTTCAGAGGGGGGGCAGGTAAAGTAGCAATAAAGGCCCATTAAGGAACCCGTTAAGGAAAGGAGTTCCTTCTGGTCAAGAGAATAGACCATCTGGCTTGGGTGGAGATTGAACATTCCAGTTGGGTTGAATCAATCACAAGAACAAAGACCACCCCTAGGAAGAGAGGTTCACCTTAACCCATGCTAAAGGGATGATAGGCAGAATATTTTTTTATTTAATGAGATACTGTTCTTTTCCTTCCCGGATTTTCTGCTCCTACCTCTTAGTGCAGCTCCTATGAGCCACAATAAGGTTTGGGTGGGTCTGCCAACCTTTCTGAGGCCTGAGTCAGAAAGATCCATTAATACATTTTTCTTTTTCCTGTTTCTTTCCCTTGGGTGCTGGGCAGACCCTGAGTTTATTTATTTATTTATTTATTTATTTATTTGTTTGTTTGTTTGTTTGTTTGTTTAACTTTGGGCTTCCTTATTTCTCAAAAGCCACCCTTTTGCCACCATGTGTCTGATGCCCAGGTCTGTCTAAATGGCATGTCTTTGTTCCCTTTCTCTGCTCCACTCACTTCCTCCAGGAAGCTACTGAGATTTAGTGCTGGCCTACCCTGGGGGATTTTCTTTGAAATTCTATGAAATTGTCCTTGAGGGAAAAAAAAAGAAATTTTCTATTTGGTATTCATTAAATACATAGTACTCTGGTCTTCTTTAGCAGCAAACTTAAAAAAAATTTGTCCTAAATTAAAGGACAGAATAATATTTTAAAGATTAATGCATCATCTGCATGCCATAACTAGAACATACAAAGAAAAGAATTTCACAAATTACCTGTCTTTTTTTTCTCTGTTTATTTCAAGCCATGCAAGGTTCAAACAGAAGGAGTTAAGGAAATATCAAAATCAGAAGTAATACACATTTAACTCTGGTTACCCTAATATGTGAAAGCAGAGGAGATCAGTGTCCACCGTAGAAGTGCATGAAGCAGGACACCGTAAGTGACTCACATGTGAAAGGCATCTACAGTCTGACAGCTCACTTTGTATTGATATGCTGGTTAATAATCAAATTCTTTTATTCATACTTAAGTAAGAAATGACCCAGAATTTACATGAAAGTTATTGATGTATTAGACATGTCTTTCATTCCAGAACAACATACAAGATCCCTGGAAAACATATTTTCTCTATTTCTCATATATTGAAAGTTAAAATACCAATTTGGGCATAGTTTTCAAAATGCCTCTCCCCAATATATTGTCATTGTGACTACTCAGTTTTACTATATTTGTACATATAGGTTTATAGGGGAGCATATGCTTTCTTAAGGATTGCTAAATACAAGGAAAAGTGGTTAGTTAAATTGAACTAGTCACCCCCAAATTTCTTTTCCTTCTACTTCAGGTTAACATTTGACACGGCTCAAATATAATAAGCTTTTGTGCCAAAGCCTGCAATTTAAAATGAATATATTTCTCATTTGAAACATAAGCTATTATGTGCCAAGTCCTACCTTTAAGATAAATATATTTCTCATCTGAAAGAGCAGCATAATATAAAGTTTGCTGAAATAATAAAACCCAACTTTCTAAATGAAAAACAAATAATTAAAAAGTAGTGAGAAATGCCTCAGTAACAGAAATGTAATAAAGACACATCAATGACTCACTTCTGGCTTCTTAGAAATATCATACCCTGACCTTTTCTCGACTTGATTCTGGAAAGTTCTTTCTAAATAGATTTTGCATTGACATGACTCACTTCCTTTTTAACCCCTTGCTGTCACCCCACCTCTGCACCCACATTTAGTCTCATTTTCACAGATTTCCACAATAGCTGTAAATAAGCAGGGCTTGCAAAACAAGAGAAAGGAGATCAAATTGGTTCAGCAGCAAGCTTTGCTTTCCTTTCTCGATTGCTTATAGAGGGTTTAGCTGGTTTTGTCATTTTTTTCCCTTGTGCTATAGACCATGAAACAAAATCTTTAAAGTTCAAATACACAAACTTGGCTGGAGAAGCAAATAAAGAATTGACTAGTCTCAGCAATGGAATGCTAATTGGCATCTCTTAGCTTCCTTTTCCTCAGAAGGACTGTTGTCACAGATTCCTTCCAGGAAAAAAAAAAAAATCATCTGGATATTAACTAAAAGGAAGAAAGGGAGAAGAATACTAAGTAAGCTGGTTGGACAGGGAAAAGTTCAAATCTTCTTTTCAGTACTACTTCACAGCCAAATGATTCCTTGGGCTTTCATATATTGGGAGAAAATACCCTAAGGGTCTTTCAGATTTTTTTCATGTCTTGCAAGCAGATGCACTGACAAGCTTTGTGCAGATTCTCTTTTCAAGGATATTTGTATAGAGACAGCCAAGGGACATTGAGAAATGTCTTATTACAGAACAGAAGGTAGTTTTGTTTACTGTCCAGTATTATAAAGATAATGTATCCCACTGTGGCAAAATTTAAGCAGGGTTGCTTATGGCTCGTGGTAAAAGACTGGCATTTTGTAAGCTTGGGTTTTTCCAGCTGAGACACAAACACATCACCTGTTCATCATTCATCTGTAACCACCTGTGCTGCTTGTGGGGCCAGGAGAGCATGGTAAACAGTGAGATTCTGACGTTTACGTGGCCTGTTGCCACATAACTAATAAAGACTTTGGTCTCTAACCCAGCAGAACCATGTCTTCTCCCATCCATGAGACTTACAAACTATCCTGTCAGTTGCATCCAGAGCAGAATCCCAGATTCTTCCCACTTCTTGGTTCCTATCATTTGGATCTAGCAGTCTGGAAGGTGTGGTTTCTAACCACCGTAAGGTGGTGCATGTTAGGGTTGAGTTTGTCACAGAGGGGTTTCCTTGGAAGGGTATATTTTGTACCCTGCCTATACCCTCCTCTCTCCCAGGACATGCTCCTATTGCTATGTTGTACTGCTTCTCCCTGGGTCCAAAACCAAGGAGCCAGGTGACCTTGACCTCAAACATCTGCAACTAAGCCAAAATAAGTTTCTGCTTTATCTTGTTTGTGTTTTCTTTGGGTATTTTGTCACAGTAACAAAAAATGGAGAGGCGCAATCCAATATTCGGTCCTTTCTGAATAAGTAATTCACTTGCTTTCATCAAGGCTCACAGGTGTTTAAAATTTGTTTATAAAGAAGAATTTCACTTTAGAGAGTTGTTTGTCTTATATAAGGCACACACAGAACAACAATGGGGTGTTTTAATGCCAAGGAACTTTTACTGTTAGTGAAAGCACCACAGCATCCTTCTCGTGAACATAGCTTACGTGGTAGACTGCTCTTCTGATTTCTGTTGAAATATTAGTGCATACCAGAAGAAATTGAACTGGCATATGACAGTCATCATGACAAACTCCCTTAGAAAGATAGCTAGCCATGTGGTACCATGTGGTACAAGCCTTTAATCCCAGCACTCAGGAGGCAGAGCCAGGGAGATCTCTGTGAGTTCAAGTCCAGACTGGTCTACACAGTGAGTTCCAGGCTACTTGAAACTACAGGGAGACCCTGTCTCAAAAAGACCAAGAAAGAAAGAAAGAAAGAAGAGGCATCTGGATGGATTTCCCAGTTGTTAGCAAAGTGTCAGATCTGCAAGGTGACTCAGAAGGTGAAGACACCTGATCACCTGATCACCTGAGTTCAAACCCTGGAAACTTCAAGGTGGAGGAGAGAACTGAAAAATGTCCTGAAAAATGTCCTCTGATTTCCCTGGCATGCCATACCTTGTGCTGGTATGCAATGGTAAACAGACACACACACACACACACACACACACACACACACACACACACACACTAAACAAATCTTTAAAAGACTGTCAAAATATTTTTTAAAGATATTTAAGTCAGTTCCAACTCCCTTGCTCCAAGTCCTGTGACCCAAGTACAGCCTTGGGTCTTCAGCAAAGGGTCCTACTTTCAAGTTCTGGGAATCAATCAAGGGCTGTGCCAACAGCCTGTGTTATTCTGAGAGTCTCTTGTACTACCCTGATCAACAACTTGAAGGGAGGTTTCTCCTGCCTGGCACTGTGTTAAAAAAAAAAAAAAAAAAACTTTACATTTATAAATATGCCACAGAGAATGCAGTGAAAGAACTGACCCCACAGCAGCTCTCGGGAGTACACGGGCATGTAGATGCATTGTCTGTGCATGGCTGCACTAATTGCCTCATGGATACCAGCTGCACACAGCTGCTGTCCATTCTGATCAGTCTGTACTCATACTCCCTTTGTCTCTCCAATCAATACTCTACTACTTATTCTGGAAAGGACAATAGGGCTAGGCATACACAGTATTAGGATTTCTTGAACATTATTTTATTTAAACTAACCATTCGACAATGTACTGAGAAACAAAAATATATCCAAAACTGACCCCCCCAACCTGTTTAGATTAAGCAAAAACAATGATTGGAAGAGATTTATTCAAGGGAAATCACTCTTTATTTTGGAATCGAGATTGCACATACATACAAAAAATGATGAAAAGCTCACAAATTATACCAGCACTAGAGGGAATCAGCAGATATTTAGAAAAAAAAATAAAAAAACACAAAACAAGAGACTAGTTGTCTACAAGAAAAGATTTCCTTCTTGCCTTCTGGTCCAAATTGATAAATTATTTCCAATACATAAACATTTTAAATAAAATGTTCCTAAACACAGAAATCACACATAAACACTACCTATATCCTCCATAAAGCATTATGTGCAGAATTCTTAGCTGTTATTAAATCAGATTTTCAAATTGAAGTTGGCATCTCATATAGATTTTTCAAAGAGCGAAGATCAAACTCAAACTCAGAGCAGCCTTAAAGTTTCATCCCAGGTTTCCCTGGTTCCAAAGCCTCACTAATTTTACTGAGTTAGTAGATCATCCTAGAGCTGTGTGGATTTAAAGAGACAATATGCAAGCTGCTTAGCATAGCTTTAGGCCATAATAAATGAATGCTAATATTATTGATGTTTAAAAGTAAGGAAAGTGTCACCTGAATTTGAGTCAGATTTACTTCAGCAAGGAGGCAAATTCATTAATTCAGTAAAGAATTTTGAACTGTTTATTCCCACTCTAACGGGGCGTCTTGTGAACACTGCCGGCGGGCATTGGTGACCTTGCTATCAGCACACTTCCTCTTGGCTTCATCTTCATTAGACACACTCATGTGAGGAGAGCTGGTTGTTTTCTGTATAAGACAACTTGCTCCCAAAAAGCCTGTGCTTGCTTTGATAGGTGACCGACTATATGCAAGATGTTCACAGAGTTCACACCCAGCAACAACACCCAAAGAAGCCAATGACCACAGCCAAAACTGGTTTCTCTACGCGTAGAACTTCCCCCCTAAAACCAATGTCCAGCAATGTGATTTCCTCTGTGGGTTTGTCAACACTCAGAAAATGAAAGGATACGCTAAGCATTTACTCCTGCACATTTAAAATTAAGTTTAAAACAATACCTTTAAAGAATATGTTCACTGTAGAAAGTTCAAGTAACTTTTTTTCATGACCTTTCTTTAACTTTTTATTTATTCAAATGGCCATTATCTGCATATAGTTATCATCTTTCTTGTTATTTTACTTCAAATTGGATGTTTCCTTCCTTCTGTATCTATTTCTATGTAGTTCATAAACTTTGAACAAATTATACATATACATAATGATATAAATCATGTATCATACCTATATACATCATGCATACATACATCTGAAGTTAAAATTCTTCATCCATAAAGTTTTGTCCGACACCATTTTCCACCACAGATCTTTAGTTTTACTTAGCAATATAAGTAGGAATATGGTTTTGGAAAGTCTGAAGTCTAGCTTACATTTCATTAGGTTTGTTTATGTAAAAAAAAAACAAAACATTAAAAAGATGATGGCCTTGGGTTTCTGGGAAGACAGCTACTTGGGAAAAGAGACTGCTGTGCAAGCATGAGAACATGAATTCAGATCCCTAGACAAACATATAAAGCCTGGACATGATGACAGGTTTGCATAAGCCCAGTTCAGTGGAGAGAGAGAGAAGTAGCCAGCCAAGTTGAGACAGTAGATTCTGGGTTCAATAAGAGACCTTGTCTAACAAAAAGTAAAAAGAAATAATCAGGTATAGAGGGGAAGAATTACACTGTAGAAAGTTCAAGTAACTTTTGACATCAAACCTTCTTGGATCCTTTAGGACTCAGCAAACACACTGTAAGGAAAATAGTTTAAGCCCCTTCCCATGCTCCACCAGTGCACCTCAATCTCCCCTGACACCAATGAATTTAAAGAGAATGCTAATTACCCTGGGGAAGGAGAACCAGTAAAGCCATATTTCATCTCCTCTGCTTTTCCACAATCTTTCATAAAAGAGGGATTTGAAATTGAGCACTGTCCTGCCCTTCATCCACTTTCTGAACCAGAACAACTGACAGTGTTTGCAAAGGATTGAAAAAGCAAGAAACAGGAGAGGGGAAGTAGACCATCACACACTGTATGGTTATAAAAGCTGATCTGAGAAGCCTCATTGGCATCCTTGAAGTGTGCAAGTGCAAGGACAGGAAATAAACACAAATACGTAGACTGAATCAGAGTCACTGTGAATATGTCCTGCCAGGCTCATCCTCAGCAAACAATCAGGCTATTCTGAGAACATGCCACAATCTGGGTGATGTTGATTTTCCTTTTTGAAAGCACTCAGAACTTCTGCTAATAAATAGACAACTGGGGAATGTAGGCACACGCATGCTTCCATTAGTGGTGGGAAGTATTTTTACAGCCTCACATAACTCTACATTATCAATGATGAAATTTTATACAAGTTGTAAAATTGTGAACCTAAAAGTTGTTTCAGATGGATGTAGGAGGATGAGGAGGATTCAAGGCCAGGTAGAGATGCAGGAGACCTGTCTAAAAGAGAAAAGGAAATGAAAGGAAGCAGGGAGGGAAGGAGGGAGGGAGGGAGGCAAAGAGGGAGGGTAACAACAACAATAAATCCAACAATAAATAAAACTAAAAGCTAATTTTAAATGTCATATATCTATTTCTCTTAAAAAAAAGGAAATAGAATCAAGATGTGTTCACATGTACTGATCAAAGTTCTTCCTAAGATTATTCTCCAGCAATAAAGTAAATGCGATATTATTCTCTGTGAGTTTGTCAAACCTCAGAAAAGAAGGGACAAACTATATGGTTATTCCTAACTTGTTACCTGTATCCTTAAAATGAACTTCAAAAGACTATCTTTAAGCAATATATCCTCTAAGTATCCAATCATTTGACCTGTAGTCTTGGGGCAAAGCCTTTGGTCTTATGAGCCCTAGAGAGAGGTTGGGGGTTTCTGGGGGACTAGAAAGGAGATGAGCTGTGTCCAGGACAGCAGGCACCACTCACTGCTCTTGATTGACACCTGAGTGCTCCACTCTTCACAACTGGGTGAGTAGATGAACATTTGTGTTTACCTTAGAGATTACACCACAAGACTCAGGAAGGGAAATGAGACAGTAGAAATGAAGGCTGATTAATTCCGATTTGAGGGGCATTCTATGCAATAGAAATTAAATCTTGGAGCCTTAGGGACAGCTCATTTCTTTAGCTGTTGAATAAAATTGGAGGTTGCAGAGGCTTTTATGAGAAGAACAGTCTTTGACTTTTACAGGAAAAAGGTTAAACGCTTTGTTTCTTTTCCTTCAACAGTTATTCTTTTAATAATTTTAGACTTTTCACAGGGATTTTCTTGAAAAGCTTTCATTTCCTTGATAGGTATGGAAATGTGCTCTTTTAAAAAGTAAAATGTTCTCGGCATGCTTGTCTATACAAGAGAAACACACCCTCTCAGTGAAGAGCAAGGCAGCTCTCCTTGCATAAGAGAAGAAAACCAGCACTGTAGAGAAACAGCATGTCCCGGTACATATATTACCCTTGGTAAGTCAATGATGTAATGAGACTGACATAAATATTGATTCAGGAGACTCTTCCAGCCCGGCAATTTCTACTGACCATGTTATCAGCACCACTCGGGCTGTTATTATCTTTACTATCAAGAGTTGTGATTATAAGAGCAGCATTTGAATACATGGTGTCTGAGACACAACAGGATAAACACATAAGGTAAATTATTTCATATCCTCATAATCACATGTATATCTATGATTATTCTCACTTTACAAGATGGACACAGGGTTAAATAAGAGTTTTTAAATTGTTCCACTTGAGTATTCAAACTTCAAACAGAGAAAGCAAAGCAAGGAATGATCGTTTGGACTCCTGCAAAAGGCTATCCTCTATGTGATACGGCTTTTACCTGCAAGTACCCAAGTCCATGTACTTAAAGAAGCACAAGCATGCCTTTTTCCAAAACTGACCTGAATCTTTATTTAAAATATGGATAAATAGCACATGTCACTCTTGTGCCTTTTCTGTCTACCACACAGAGTTTAGAAGCTGAGGTGAAAAGGCCTGCACACCATGGGGGAGGTTATCGCACATTCATGTTGACTTTAACTGAGACAAGGACATTCCTTTTGGTATTTACCAAGCTACTTAAAAACACACCTTAAACTCCTGGCCTGTGCAATCAAGGTTTGAGGATTTTCTAATCTGAATTGAATGGGAATAAAAGGGGGTGGGACAGTGTCTTACAGGAACGGGATACTCGGTGGGCCCATTGGATGGTCCCACACTGAAGGACATTTGGGGACACAAATTGTAGTCTAAAGGTCACATTACATATACAAGAGAGTATATTAAATTAGATGGGGGCAGTGACAATAGTGTAATAGGGGAGGGTGTAAATACCATCAAATTATACTCTGTGGTAATTGCAAAAATACAATAAAAAGAAAATTTTTAAAAGAACAAATGCATAGCACCTCATACTGACTTACTTTTAAAAAAAAGATGAGTTGTCTATGTTATTGTAATAAAATATTTCAGATAATTGACTTAATAAGAAATGATTACTCTGGTTGATAGTTTTGGTGATTTGGTCCAAGATTGAGTGAGTGTCCTAAGTGGAACCTTGGTGAACATGCTGGATGGCAGACCATGTGTGTTATACCCAGAGAGCAAAGAGCAGGGCAGGAAGGTCTCAGAACCCCAGAATTGTTTTTGCAACATGCCCACAATGGTGGAAGAAGCTCCTGCAAAACCCAGCCTCCTAAAGGTTCAACCACTTCCCAAAGACAACAGGTGAGAACCAAGTGTTTAAAGCACAGACTTTGGGGTGACATTCAAGATCTATGGCAGACAAGTGGAGGCTATGGGACAACTGACATTCTGGGTACCAAACAGGTGCATCTAATGTCTTATAGTTTCCTTGAAAAAAATAAAGTAACCTCTTGCTCAATCATTGTCCCGAGTCATAAAGGGCCATCATAATAACTTCATTGACAATGTTGCATAACTATTACATAAAATAAAGCCTTATATTGTTTTCATACACAAATAGTATCTGAATGGATTTGTGGATAATAATTACATATTTAATCCTCTCCTTAAATACATGAATAGCTATTATAATAATGACCAAATATAGAGGTTTTGAAAATAGTGTTCAGGGCTGGAGAGATGGCCTAGCAGTTAAGAGTGCCGACCGCTCTTACAGAGGACCCAGGTTTGATCCCCAGCACCCACATGGCGGCCAAGAACCGTCTGAAACTCCAATTCCAGGAGAACTCCAGTTCCAGGGGAATCCGACGCCATCTTCTGACCTCTGCGGCATTGCACGACACGGGTGCACGGACTTGCATGCAGACAGTGCATTCATACACATACAGAAATAAATAAAAAATTGTTAAAAAATATATTAAAAAAGAAAATAATGTTCAATATCTGGTCTATTAACTGCCCCAGCTAAGATGTTTTGTACACCCAGAGCCCATGTTTGTAACCATCCCGTTATATCACTGCTTCATTAAGGCGCTAATGCTAACTAGCTATATTACTTGTTGTCTAAGATGGGATACTTTGAGTAAACGTGGCACAATAATAATTACAAGGTGTGCAAACAGAAATTCTCACAGGAAATCCAGAATATAAAAACATCATTGTAATAATATGCCCTTCAAACTTCACATAAGCACTAGTCTCCAAAACAGAGATAAATTCTAGTATGATAATGAATAATTACTTTTGTACAATTAAAGGTTAAACAGGATAGGTTTTCATAAGAAGATAATAAAACCAAAATTAAGTCCTATGCATAAATACTACCTCCAAATCTGTAGGTTTCTCTTCTACCAGCAATCTACAATTACCCTCTCTCATCCTGTCTACTTTAAACCATAGAAGTCCTTTCTCAGTATCTTTGCAAATGACACTACTGTTCTACCCTTGGAGAAATCAATCCAGGTCCTCTCTGAAAGCAGTTGTTTGGCTACCAGGCCAAAGTCCTCCTCATTGAAGATTCTCCTTCATTTCCCAACTAAAGCACAACTTAGCCAACTGGGAAGCATCTCTCTCTCTCTCTCTCTCTCTCTCTCTCTCTCTCTCTCTCTCTCTCGTTTTATGGCAGGGAGATGGGGAGACCACCAAATTGATAAAGTGAGAAGAAAAATAGCACTTCCTCCTTTGTTGTCACTGTTTGTACTGCTATTTTCCAGGCACAGCTCATATCTATTTTAGCTACATTGCAACACTGATGACTCACAATCTGTCTGGCACTCAAAATAAATCAACCAGCAGCAATCAATGAATATGTATTGAACACCTATTATAAGTATGCAGGGAATCTGACCTTTGTTTTTACAAAGCCAATTATTCCCTATTGTGCTGATGAAGGGTTTAATTTCCCCTTAAGACTCACTACTTTTTCCGTGCCCTCATTGACAGTCATTTCGGTTGGGTTGACTTCCTGCCCAAATCAACAAGAACATTTGAATATTTCAAATTTTGATCCAGTTTTTCTGAATGCTGGCCACCCTCCCATATCTAATGCAAATGGAAAATGTGCCTTACTGACTTTCTCTACCTTGTGCAGTAATTATTAATGATCCTCAGTCTAAGAATACAATAGTACAATAAATACATTAGTTATATATTACAGGAAAAGTCCTAGAAAAACAGTGGCTGATATAATAAACATTTGTTTTGCATAACATTTCTAAGTCTAGGAACTGGGAGCAGCTTGTCTGGGGGATTCTGGTTCAGAATATCTTGACATCATAGTCAAGGTGTCTGCTATTTGATATTTATAGGCTTCATGGGGGCTGCAGAATCCACTTCTACTATTGCCTGGGACACTGTTTGTTGTGTAATTCAGTTCCTCCCCGTATGCAATTCTTTATGAGACTGCTTGGGATTCTTAGGGTGTGGAATTAGCGTTCCACAGAGAAAGTGACTTACAAACAGGAAGAGGAAAGAAGCCACCATGTCTTTTTATGACCCAGACACAAACCGCTACTATACTGTATTCCCTTGAAAGAAGTCAAAGGTTCAGCTTGAATCCAAGAGAGAGCAGACTTGGGCTCCAATTTTTAGGGGAGAATGTCAAAGAATAAGTAAACATATTTCAACATCCGTTTAGTAGGTGTATCAGGGATGCTATCTAGTAAAACAGAAACGACAAGGGATATGTAGATAGACAGGCTGAATGATGGATTTATAGATAGGTATTATAGATGATAGACATTGATATGATGGATAGATGGGTATAAAATAGTCCTAGTATATGTATATGTGAAATGTAAAATCTATAAATAGATTTGTTTTAATAATTGCTCTATGACTAGAGCAAATCCAAAATCTGTATCACTGGTATTTCATCTCAAGTCACAAATATGGAAGTTAGCTGGGCGTGGTGGTGCAAGCTTTTAATCCCAGCACTCAGGAGGCAGAGGCAGGCAGATTTCTGTAAACTCAAGGCCAGCCTGGTCTACAGAGTGAGCTCCAGGCCAGCTGGGACTAAAGGGGGTGACACCACTTGCATTCTCAAAAAAGACAAAAACAAAAAAAAAAAAAAAAAAAAAAACAATGGAGAAAGTTCCGTGCAAGAGCAGAGAAAGAAGCCGCTGCCCAGGCTGGAAGCTCGCTGACAGGTAGGAGAATCCTCTCTTACTCGGGCAGGTCACCCTTATACGCACTGTCAGCCTTCAACTGACTGGAACAATCTCACATAAGTTATAGGAAACCATCAACTTTTTTCATTTCATTGATTTTAATGTTAACCTTACCCCAAAACACAGTCACACAAAAACATCCAGAATAATGTTTGACCAACTATTAGGTACTCTATGGCCCAACAAACTGGCATATAAAATTAACAAACAGGAGATAGGCAAAGAGTTTATCAACAATGATATATTTATTCTGTTCCTTTAGAATTTCATCAAGGTCCTAATTCATTTTGTGGACAATAAAAATTCAGTTTTTAATCGAATGTTATAATGCACAGACCACTTTTCGAGGTTCTGTTATATTCAGGTTTCACTACACTCATGATGAGAAAAATTAAGATTCAGAGAGGTTAAGTGTACGACTCAGGGTCCCACAGCTAATTAAAAAACACACTAAAACAAAAACTAACATTTTGTGTCTAGATCCATAGGATTTTCCTTCACACAACCTTTTCAGAAACTGTATATCCTCCCACTATTTATGGATAACTTGTGTTTATTGCAATGTTTGCAGTACTCAAGTTTTCCTT
Organism: Rhizomys pruinosus; assembly: GCA_009823505.1. Lineage (NCBI taxonomy): Eukaryota > Metazoa > Chordata > Mammalia > Rodentia > Spalacidae > Rhizomys > Rhizomys pruinosus. The sequence goes on along the minus strand of VZQC01008552.1, from coordinate 777,902 downwards.
TCAAATGAAGTCCTGTGGATAATGAAATAGTTTAAAATAGAGTGAAGTCTTTGAGAAAGAGTGACTCTGTTGAGTGGGCTGGGATAATGAGGCTCACCTGTTCTGTCTCCTCACCTGAAATAACCTTTAAGTGTCAGCAAGAGTCTGTGTGAACTGATGTTAAATCCACTGGCCTGGATCATATTTGCCTCTCTTGAGAATGAGGCTTTGTGCAAAGAACAAAAAACCCATTTCTCAAGGCAGGAAGGATTTCCAGGGTGCCACTGTCATTTCACTTTGGGCAAGATCTGAATCTAGCTCTGACATTTGAGGGGCTTGCAGAAAAAAAAAAGAGAGTTCAGACAGGGAGGCAGAACATGACAGAGTGATGCATCTTTGACCCTTGTACTCACAGTGCTAAGTTTGTCCTAGTTACACCTTTTCTGAAGTTAAACTCTCTTCCATTTTCTATGCATTAAAAATAAAAAGGAAGCAGGATACCAGAGCAAAGGGGTTTGGGAAAGGTACTTGGCAAAGTGAATGGAAATCTAGCTTAGAATCTCTGACTACATTACTTCTTATAATTAGAACATTTCATGATTAGAAATAATTGATTATAAAATCTTGCCAGCCTGTCAGCCAGATATTTTGGAAAGTTCTAAAAGGAATAATTTTTAATCTTAGAAAAGACCCACCTCCACAATAAAGTCAGATAAAATAACACTCCCATTCCAAAATGAAGAAAGAACAGGGGTTTCTGAAAAGTCAGGCTGAAATCAATATGCTCACTCCTCTTGTCGACTACTGACATGAGGTGCACTCTACACTACCTCTGTCTAACTTCTTCTCGATTAGACACTCTAAATTACATCATGTCATCCATTCTTCCAAAGTACCAATGCTTCACCAACAGCTGCAAAGTTTTAGCTCCTAATCCAGCATAGTGGGCCATTCATTCTAAATATGCCAGCATTCTGCACCATCGCATATTTCAAATCAATTGATACAAATAAATTTGACAAATATTAATTAGACATTAATAGGTTCTGTACTAGTTGAGAGGATATAAACAAAGACACATAGCCTCAACAAGTTTTTGATTAATTAGGAACACTTTCAAGTAGACACATACACACACACACACACACACACACACACACAAATACTGAAATTTATACCATGATGCATTTAATAATAGATTTCACACAAAGAGCAAAGAAACACATTATAAAGTTTGAAGATTTCTTATACAGCAGTCTTTTAGTGTTAAATACACATAAAAATTTAAATGATTCTTTTAATTTAATATGAGATCTTGTGAGTTAACATGGTCAGCCACCAGAAATAAAGAATATACACATCCCTGTTGTAAGACATAGAGAAAGCAAGCTGGAATTGAGTTGGATATGTCCTCCCTGATGACTAGTTTAAAAGTGCATGAGTTGAACACTTCTTAAGATGTTTCTCAGCCATCTCTAATTCCTCCTCTGTGAAGTCTCTATTCAGATCTTTGCTGCATCTTTTGAGTGATTCATTTGTTTTCCTTCTTCTTTGTTCTTTGAGTAGCTTGTATACTCTGGAAATTAATGCTTTGTCAGATGTATCTGCAGTGAAGGTTTCCTCACACTCTGTGGGTTTTCTATTCACTTCCTTTATTGTTTCTTTTGATGTACAGAAACTTTTGAGTTTAATGAGGTCCCATTTGTCAATTGTCGATCTTATTTCTTGTGCAGCTGCTGTCTGATTTAGGAAGTCTTTTCCTATGCCTATGTCTTGTAGTCTGTTGCCAACTTTCTCTTCTATCACCTCCAGAGTTTGGGGTTTCACGTTGAGGTCTTTGATCCATCTGGAGTTGACTTTTGTACAAGGTGAGAGGTAGGGGTTTAATTTCATTCTTCTACAAGTGGTGATCCAGTTTTGCCAACACCTTACTGAAGAACACACTTACTGAAGAAGCTGTCTTTCCTCCATACAAGACCCCCCCCCCCCCCGCTGGATGGTGGGACCCATGGGCTGTGTGGGTTTGGGCACAACTGCCTGCAAATTGGTTTTACATGAAGGATGCTTGTACTCATAAATTATCACTTATTGCTAAAAAATGAAAAAAAAAACTGAGAGAAAGATGCAGGACAGTTATGGCAGAATGCATGATCTGGGATGGGGTGGGGTGGGGTGGGGGGATGGGAAAGGGAAATATGCCTGAACTGAATTGGAAAATGATGTATGAAATACACAAAGCGTCAATAAAAAAATTAGAAAAAAATTTTAAAAAGTAAAAGTGCATGAGGAGGGGCTGGAGAGATGGCATAGCAGTTAAGAGTGTGGACTACTCTTGCAGAGGACCCGGATTTGATCCCCAGCACCCACATGGTAGCTAAGAACTGTCTTTTAACTCCAGTTCCAGGGGAATCTGATACCCTCTTCTGACGTCCGAGGCATTGCAGGACACGGGTTCAGAAACCTTCATGCATACAGTACATTCATACACATAAAAATAAATAAAAATTTTTAAAAAGTGCATGAGGGTGATATAGCCTCGGGGGACAAGGGGCATCAGTGATCTTACCCAGCTGTGTAAGTCCCATGAAGCAGAAAACCAACCTGCATGCTAGGATGTGCCCATCTGTGCAATAGTGGCATGACTGTGTTGATGGTAACCAGCTGCCTCTCACTGGATTTGAGGGAGTGAATGGTGGTGAATTCAGAGATTTGTGGCTGCCAAATATGTTGAAAATAAGTGACCATTGCAGAGCTGGGCTCTAGAGATCAAACTCAGGTCCCCAGGCTTATGTGGCAAGTTCCTTTACCTACTGAGCCATCTCACAGGTTCAAAATTATGTTTTTAACAAATAGAATAATTAATTAGGGAAAGACAGATAGGGAGAGGAAAGGAAGGCAGCATCCTACCCCAGGGAATAGCTTCCTAAAGCTTTGTGAAGGGATTACCTGTGATCAGAATCCTCAGAAATCTTGGGACCTGTTCAGCAACTTTACTGGACCAGGAGGATCCTGGCTTCCCATCCTGAAGTAGGGCAGGATGGGCACAGGTACAGACAGCCCTCCACAGTGCGCCCACTCAGCATTGGTCCCCAGTCTTCAGCTCCAGGAAGTGGTAGCTCCTGACTTTGATCAACCACTTGCCTTTTTCCTTTGCTACATTGACACTGTTAATAAATTCTTAACAAATGCCCTGGGGTGAGTTTCTATGTTTGAGATGCCTAGAAGACTTTGTTATCTTCGTAAGCTTGGATTAAAACAATCTCTTGGCACAATGTTAGCCACATATACTGAGAGCCTTTGTAGATGAATGGATAAATAATGAATGAAGGAGGCTCTGCTTTTCTAAAGCTTAGGCCTGGATTTGACAAAGAAATATCATATTTGTATAACATGAGGAAGGATGAAGAATAGTCTACTGAAAGGATGGACACTCTCCTGCTATATTTAAATTTAAAATGCATCACTGTTAGCATCCCTGACTACCTTGGAGTTTTCTCATCTTATTTCCTCATTCTCCAGCAAACAGGAGGAGAAAACATTGGCAATTAGCTTAAATTAGATATTATGTGATGCAAAATACATCATGTTTTTTTTTTCCTTTTTCTGTCGGAAAAAGAAAATATCAATGGAAAGATTTTACATGTATATAAGCTTTTATAATCCATGTTTATTTTCATCGTCATTTTATACAGACTTTAGAGATCAAATTAGATTTATCTGCGGCTTTTATTTCAACCAGGCCATAAAGTTAAAAATGAACAGAATATGATGTATTGACTTATAGGGTTGAGGCTATTAGGACCAAGATGAACAGACTAGACTTTCCTTTTGCTAGGGGACAGTTTTGTCAGTGTGCTTCTGCCAAGCACGGATCAGACAGGGGAATTGCAGGGACAGTTTGATTTCTTAGGGAGATCAATGAATATGACAGGTTAATAGGTGGCACACAGCTGGTGTCAGGTTCAGAAAAAGTGATGACAGGGGACAAAGGACAGGACAAGACGAGCACTTTAGAACCAAAGTCCAGCTCTCTGCGGAAAGCCAGAATGCCCCCGAGAAGACAGGAGTCAGCAGATAACATTCCTGGGACAAGCAAAGCAATCAAATCTTCCTAGGTATTCAGAGGATCCCCTAGGAGCCCAGACCCTGCTTCTTCAAGCCACAGGGACTTCAAGCAGTACTGAGTGCAGAGGGGACTCAGTCCCAGTTGCTAGACCATTCTCTGAGGAAGGTAGGAAGATGCTCACATCCAATGAGGTAGGCAACGGGGTGACATTTTTACTTGGAAATGGTCCTATCCATAAGATGTAGTATAGATGAGTCTTAAAAAAAAACCTAGAAATTAAGTATATATGCATCTAAATTCAGTCTTTATCATTCATTAGCCAGAAAAGTAACTTAGCTTCTCTGAACCTGCTCCCTTATCTTACAAAGCAAAGAAAATAAAACCACTTCCTTTGAGCATTAAATGCTGTAAATCGAGGTAATGGAGTGATGGAGACAATAGTGAGAAAAGCAAACACTTATGTAAAAATTATTACCAGACATTGTTCTAGGGGCTTGCATGTGCTGAGTTACTTAAGGTGCATGCAGCTCCCGAAGTGGCAGATTGGAATCTTCACACTTAAAACTCCCAAGGAAAGGTGATGGAGGCTGATGGCATAGTTATCCTGCCATTATGCCTGCCTCTTGAAATCTAGCCTGCCTCCCTGGACATTGCTGCACATCTGATTATGTGTTCTGAGGTTCATGCTAAATTAACAATAGACATTATTATTTAAGAACAGTGGAATCAAAAGCAGAATTCAGAACAACTGCAAAATAAACCAGAACTGCATCATTCATCCTCAAACAGGCAACTAAAATTAAAAACACGGCTTTAGCCAACAGGAGAGAAATTTCAGTCATTTGGGTCATGGTGATTAGTACTGAATTTTGTAAGGAGAAATTCTTTTAAACCCTTAACCCAAGCATTTTATGAATGTTTATGGAAGAAGGACACTAAGAACAAAAGTATGGTGCTGGATAGAAGTGTCTGCAGTTAAGAGAACTGGCTGCTCTTGCAGAAGATGAGTGTTCAGTTCCCAAAACTCATATTGTGGATAACAACCATCAATAACTCCAGTTCCACAACAGTGCACTTATATACATACAGGCAAAATACTTATATACACAAAATATGAATAAATCAAGGAAAAACTTTTAAACAAACAAAACATATTAAATGCTAACTTTGTAAAATGATGTTTATAAATAATACCATGTTTAAAGTAGATATTTGAATAGCAATCTAATATTAATTATAGACACTAAACATTTTTTTTAAAGTCATAGGGTCATTCAATATATTAAAAAGATACATAGAATATAAAGACAAAAGTAGAGACATACATACATACATACATACGAAATGATTGTTTTGATAAATAATTTAGAAATAATATATAAAACACCTTGCAGAAATAGTGAGAGCATCTTGGCAAGGGCCTAGCATTACACTCAAGTGTCTAGCATGCAAGTTTGTAAGAGGACTGAAGTTTTTTGTCCTTGTCTTAGTTTTTTTTTAATTTTTTATTTATTTCTGTATGTGTATGAATGTACTGTCTGCATGCAAGTGTGTGCACCCGTGTCGTGCAATGCCGCAGAGGTCAGAAGAGGGTGTCGGATTCCCCTGGAACTGGAGTTCTCCTGGAATTGGAGTTTCAGACGGTTCTCGGCCGCCGTGTGGGTGCTGGGGATCGAACCTGGGTCCTCTGTAAGAGCTCTTAACCGCTAGGCCATCTCTCCAGCCCATTGCCCTTGTCTTGTAAATGGATATATTAACACTTGCTACACAGAACTACACCTGTTAAGTGAAGTAATACATTTGAAACACATAACCCCAGCCACTGCATAGCAGTCTCTCAAGAAATGTTAGCCTTCTCCAATTTATGGAAGTAAGTCCTTCCATACTTCCAGATAGGTGAAATGGCCAATGTACTGGAATAAACCCTACCTTCTTCTGAGAAAGCAATCTTGCAGGTGTGGAGGATGGGGCAGGAGAGACAGGGAATGTTGGACTATTGTTTTATATGAATAAGGATTATTTTAATTAGACAAATCATAATAAAAATAGGGTCCAAGCTGGAGAGATGACTCAGTGGTTAAGAGCATTTGACTGCTTTCTTTGTTTTTTTTTTTTTTTGGTCTTTTTGTGAGACAGGCGTGCGCCCTGTAGCCCCAAGCTGTCCTGGGAACTCACTCTGTAGACCAGGCTGGCCTTGAACTCGCAAAGATCCGCCTGCCTCTGCTTTTTTTAGAGGACTCAGCTTCAGTTCTTAACAGCCACATTGAGGCTAACAACTATTTATTACTCCAGTTCCAGGGGATCTAATGCTCTCTTCTGGCCTCTATAGGCATTGCAATACACACAACAAAACACAAAAAAAAAAACAACACAACAAACAAACAAAAAAAAAACACTCATACATAAAAATCAATAATAAAATTTAAAAATGCGAAGTAGACATAACCAGATTTTATTCATCAGTTAATTATGGAACACAGAATATTAAAAAGATTTTTTTAAATTTCTTTATATTACTCAATGTGCATGAGTATTGTGCCTATATGTATGTAAGTACACCTGTGTTTTGGAATTCCCACATTGGCCAGAAAAGAGCACTGAATTCCCTGGAACTGGAATGGTTGGTAGCCTCTGTGTGGGTGCTGGAACCAAACACAGGTCCTCTGCAAGAGCAGTCAGTTCCCTTAACATTTGAACCACCTGTCTAGCCTCATAAAATACAGAATATTGTTAAATGGTCATCTGTGGTCATCTGTTGTTGGCTTAATAGGTAGACAGAAAATAAAAGTTAAAGAAGTTGTTCACAACCATTTTGAGAATAGCCTTTAGGAAATAATTAATAGCCTTAGGAAACCAAGGAGACCAGAAGATTCTAGGAGAGGACACTACAAGCATATATGGGTAATGAAGTGCATAACAGCCAAAGCAAAACTCCATAATAGGAACAAATTATGGAAAATTAACTGTTATAGAAATAAATTATGGATGAGAACTAATAAAACCCATGGAAATATATTGTACTATTTTTTCATTATTTTCTTATTCAAGGAGATATTTAAGTAGCTGCTGATATTCATTAGTTTAGGCTTTGGGAATGAGACACCATCCATTGCTCCCAGAAATGCACTGTAAGCAGTGCCTTGGGGGGACTTTGGTTCAATTTCCAGCCATTGCCTGGTTTGATCTTGGGCTATTTGCTTGGGTACATACTAGGCATTCCACATAAAGTGCTGGTTAAAAGCAAAAGGCTGCCTGTGGGGTGTCAGCTAAACTAGTATCAGAAATGCTTTTCTAAAAAATCTCTCCAGTTAAGAACCAGTTTGTTGTACATCAGAAGAACCCACTGCTTGCTTCTCTCTGCTGTCAGTGCGCTTGATCAGCAGAGCTTCAAGGCTGTAGAACAGTCTCAGGTGGAATGACTGTTTCAAGCCTGAATCTTCCCAACTTCTGCTTTCTGTGCTGCCTGAGCTGAAATTCCTCAAAGTCTTATGGGTGTTCGCATATAGCCATTGATTTCATAAGGAAAACATGTCATTCCACTGAAGGACTTTTTTAGCTAAGTAGTTCCCAGTTTTTTTTTTTTTTTTCTTGTCTGTTTGCAATGAATCATTTTAAATAGCAAAAGCTTCCTCTAGATCCATGTAGCAATAACTTTTGATTAAATACGATTTTACTTTGTTTGCATTTGGAGTAAGGAGAGAAGCAAACTCACCTTTTGCTGTTATATATGGTAGAGATTGTCCTGTAATTCCCTTCATTTCTTCCCACATCAGATGCTTATTAAGCAGTATGCCTCAACTTCTTAAGCATTAAGTGATTAAAACAGCTAAAATCTGCCTCAAATCTCTATAAATTCCAATTGAAAATTTGTAGAAGCTATAAGAAGATGACTCTCCCAACTTTAATTGTATTATTTTAAAATGGAATAATATGATAGTCTATCTAGTTATATTCAAGATACTATGGACAAATGAGTTTCTGTGACAATCCATAATTCCTAAGGAATATTTGCTTCTTCATATGTGTAGAGATACATCCTGACAGGAAGGCAAAGTAAGTGCAAGTGAGACATTGTTTTTGTGGGGGGTTTTAAATTTTATTTATTTTTATGTGTGTGAATGTACTGTCTGCATGCAGGTTTGTGGACCCGTGTTGTGTAATGTCGCGGAGGTCAGAAGAGGGTGTCAGATTCCCCTGGAACTGGAGTTAAAGATGGTTCTCAGCCGCCAGGTCATCTCTCCAGCCCTGAGACATTGTTTTAAACTATAAGATGTTGTATGTGTATGTACACATTTGTGTCTATGATGTATGTCTGTGTCTATGTAACGCATGTATGTGTATGAGTTTAGGCACATACATTCTATGGTCTTCACCTTCAATCTTTTGAGACTTCCCAAAGGGCTCCTTTCCTTCCTCACAGTGTGCATTATCACATCTGGCTTCCCTGGGTTCTAGAGATCCAAACCCTGAAACACCCACTTGTTTGCAAACACTTTACCCAAGGAGCCATCTCCCCAGATACATTTTTACCACTAAGAAATGTTGACTACAGGAAAGCATGATGACAAACATTCACTCAAGGAAAGATAATTTGTTAAATTTTAATGCAGAGAAATTTACAGTGAGATGTCCATTGTATTTAAAGACAGATTTTATATATGAAATTAAATGAGTAAAACTCTGTCACTAATAGATCAAACATATACTCTGCTGAGGTAGTCTATACTAATAAGCATATGCAATGTGAACCTGAGGAGACTTGGGGAATCCAAGTCCAATCAAGCAAGTGTGATCTAGTTTATGGTTGAGGTGAGAGAGCTGTCTCAGAAACACAGAGCAGTGTTACAGTCCAGTAACTCAATGGTTATTGCATGACCATAATGAACTTTATTCTGCTACCAATATCAGAGCCTTTTTTTAATCATATCTTGACTTCCTATGGAAGCTTTTATACAGGGGGTCAGGAATTACTATCCCTCAGATACAAACATTCCTTTCTATTTGTAATTTCTCTTTTCATTGTTAATATTTCATTCTGAATTAATAAAAACACTCTTTTCTAAACAGATACAGACTGTTACAGAGTTCCACAACTGGTCACACAGAGAATAGCTGTGTATGAGTTACCCACCCTTAAGCAACATCTGCAATGGAACCTTTACACCTAAGGTCATGGAACACAGTGGAGCAGAAGTTAGAGAGAATACTAATATATGTCTCAACTCTCACCAGCAATCTCTTCCTCCTGCAGCAGAGGGCAGTGAACAGAGAAGGCCACAACCAGTTAAAGTGTAGAGAATAAGAGACTACAGAGTGCATATCCCCGGACAAGACTCCTATACTAACTTCACCCATCCAGGACTCAGGGACCTTTGTAGAAGAGGGGGCAGAAAGACCATAAGTGCCAGGGGTGATGCATGGCCATAAAGAAACAGTCTTCCAGGCTCCTGGGAATTTGCTAATGTGCACTTATAGCAATGTGATAACAAGCACAAGACCCATGCAAACTCAATCAGAGAAAACCCCAGCATAGAACTAGGGAAATGGGCAGCAGGCTCTAACCTTAGCCAAGGAACTATTGGCAACTAATCAATGCTGGGTGAGGGAAAGTTGATCTTCTTTAAGGGAGTGATGCAAGATAGGCTCCAGTGGATGACTCACATTGAAGGACATCTGGGTACACAAACTTGATACATAGGCCTTAACAAATATGACAGAATGTGTGAAATCTGGTGGGAGAGCTGTGGGGGTTGCAAATGGGGAAGGAATTTGAAAATGATTAAGATGTATTGTATGAAATGCACAAAAATTCAATAAAAATATACATTAAAAACCACCAATTGACTATGAATTTAGTTACCTTGACATATTGCCTTTGAATCCAGTCATCTTTTGGCCATGTCTGAGGGGCATTTTCTCGATTGTTGAGAGAGTCCAGCCCTTTGTAGAAGAAAGCAGGCTGAGCATGGGCCAGGGCAGCAAGCCAGTAAGCAGCAATCTTCCATGGCCCATCCTTCAGCTCCTTCCTCCAGGTTCCTGCTCTGAGTTCCTCCCTTGGACTCCATAAGTGATGAACTGTGAGCTGGGAGATGCAAGATAATTAAACCCTTTCCTCCCCAAGTTGGTTTTGTTCAGAGTGTTTTGTTACAGCAATTCAAAGACAAACTAGAGCCCACCCTCATAACTCCTATTTAAATCCACACAAACATTAAACATTAGGATCCAAATATGAGAAAGAACATGTGATTTTTGTCTTTCTGAGGTTGATTAATTTCACTTTAGATAATCCTTTAAGTCCCATTCATTTTTCCTATACATTTTATAATTTCAGTTATCTTAATACCTGAGTAAAATTTCATTGGGTATATGTGCCATATTTTGATTATCCATTCTTTTGTTGATGGTCATCTAGGTTGATTCCATGGATGTTCAGCTGTCCCTGTAGTATGATACAGAATCCTTTTGGGGTATACCAAAGAGTGCTATAGCTTAGTCATAAAGCAGTTCTATTCTTAATTTTTTGAGGAACTGTTATTCTGATTTCCATAGTGGTTGCATTAGTTTTCTCCCCCATCAGTGAAGAATAAGAGTTACTCTTTCCCCACGGTCTCAAGAACAGTTTTTCAATCATAGACCTTATGCCTGGGTGAGGATGGAATCTCAAAGAAGTTTTAACTTGCAATCCCTGATGTCTAGCATTTTGAGTATTTTAAAGCTATTTATTGGCTATTTGTATTTCTTCTTTTTGGGAACTATCTATTCATATCAGTAGTCTACTGACTGACTTTTTGTGTGTGAGTCAGTCTTTGTGTGTGTAATTTTTGTAGTTGTTTACATAATCTAGATATGTGAAATACATTCTCCAATTCTGTACAGTGTTTACTCTACTGTGAAGACATATTTGTTTTTCCTTAATTTTTTATTGAGCTTTTGTGCATTTCATACAACAATTTTTTAATATTTTTTAATTTATTATGTGTATGAGTGTACTGTCTGCACGTAGGTTGGTGCACCCATGTCGTGCAATGCCGCAGAGGTCAGAAGAGGGCGTTGGATTTCCCTGGACCTGGAGTCAAAGATGGTTCTTAGCCTCCATGTGGGTGCTGGGAACCAAACCCGGGTCCTCTGCAAGAGCAGTCGGTGCTCTTAACTGCTAAGCCATCTCTCCAGCCCTCTACAAGATTTCTAAATCAAATTTAGACCCATTCCCACATCCAGAACCCCTCCAAAACTCATGTATTCTGCCATACATGTTAAGTCACATCTTGCATCTTTTTCTCAGCCTTTTTTAACTTTTTTTTTATGCAGAAGTTTCCTGTTTTGGACAGTTCTTTGAACTGTTCTTTGAACGCAACTTTTGTTGTTGTTGTTCCCTTTAATCAGTCCAAAATTTCCATATATACACTCCAGTCATATGCCCAAATTACAACATCTGAGAATGAACTATAGGTTAATTCAAAAACAGGTTCAGGGATTCACATTTTAGCAGTAAAGTAGCATGCAGGTAAGATTCATGAATTATATAGCAAGTTGGTGTATTTTAATGTAACTTTAAAAAATAGATGTATTCTTTCTCATAAACCTAAGAACTGAGGAAAACAGACATAAACTTCAAGTTAAATCTATAGTAATAAATCAATGGATACTGTTTTTTACTAAAAAAAAATTACCCACTTTAACTTACATATAAGGATTTGGTGCTAGGATCCATAAATAAGGGACATCATACATCGTTTGTTTTTCTGAGACTTTGTTATTTCACTTAACATAACAGTTTCTAGCTCCATCCATTTACCTTCAAAATTCATGGTTTTGTCTTTCTTTACCACGGCATAGAACTCCATTGTGTAAATGTACCACATTTTCATTATCCACTCATCAGTTAAGTGACACTTTCATTGTATCCAGGGAAGACACATTTTTTTTTATTTCTTATGTAGTCCTATTTGCTCTTTCGTGGGACTATTCCATATGTTATTGGTGTCTTGTCCAGAAATTTCTGGCCAATATTCATAATTTCAAGTGTATTCTATATGTTTTCTTCTAGGAAGGTCATCAGTTCAGATTTCGAATTAAGGTCTTTGATCCATTTTAAGCTGATTTTTGTGGAGGATCTACATTTACTTGTCTGCATATGGGGAGTCTTTAATATTCACTTCAAATATCATAGCAGAGATCCTCTAAGTTAAGAAAACTGCTCACCTTTTGATTTTAGAATATGTACATACATACATCCATATATACATAGGAATGACTAGACCCTAAATCTAATCTTAAAGGGGTGGAATCCAGCATTAGAGATGCTTTAAATTCTTTAAAAAGTCTTCACTTGGCTCTAGTGAAAAGATAAGGCTTTGGAATTCCATAATCTGTGAGCAATTGTCATAAATTAATAAATACAGTAGGAGAGATGGCCTAGCGGTTAAGAGCGCTGACCGCTCTTGCAGAGGACCCGGGTTCGATCCCCAGCACCCATATGGCGGCTGAGAACCGTCTGAAACTCCAATTCCAGGAGAACTCCAGTTCCAGGGGAATCCGACGCCCTCTTCTGACCTCCGCGGCATTGCACGACATGGGTGCACAAACTTGCACGCAGACAGTACATTCACACATACAGAAATAAATAAAATTAATTTAAAAAAAGTCTTCACTTGGCTCTAGTGAAAAGATAAGGCTTTGGAATTCCATAATATGTGAGCAATTGTCATAAATTAATAAATACAGTAGGACAAATAGAAACTTTGAGTAACTGGTGATGATAATCCTAAACTACTAGGCCAGCTATGTTAGTTACAGTTTTATTGCTGTGATAAAATGCCATCACCAAAGCAACTTAAGAGTTTACTTTGTCTTATGGTTCCAGAAGGAGGCAAGGTGGTAGGGTCAGGAAGCCAAGAAATTACTTCTCAACTGCACGTGAAAAGCAGACAGTGCAAACTGGAAGTGGGGCAAGGACACACACTCTCAAAGCCAAACCCCAGTGATGTAATTCCTCCAGAAGGCTCTGGTCCTCAAAGTTCCATATCCTCTGCACACAGCACCACCTGGGGACACATGTTCATGTGCATCCATTAGGAACATGAGCCTATAAAAAAAACTCTGTTTTTGTCTTTTCTTTTTTTTTTTTAAACGGTGTCTCCCTATAGTTCTAGATGGCCTGGAACACTCTCTGTAGACCAGGCTGGCCTTGAACTTACAGAGTTCTGCCTGCCTTTGCCTCCCAAGTGCTAGGATTAAAGGTGTGCTTAAAGATGGTTCTTGACCACCATGTGGGTCCTGGGAATCGAACTCTGGGTCCTCTGCAAGAGCAGTAGGCACTCTTTACCACTGAGCCATCTCTCCAGCCCCAGAAACATTACTCTATGACAGCAGCTTTAGCTCCTGAGATATTCCTTTTAAAATCTGGTTAATTGGCAGAGGATCATTAGCATGTTTCAAGCCATTCAGAAATCTTGAAATTGCTTTTTATAATTTTCTTGATTTTTTAACTGATGACAAAAAATTCAAAATTTTAAATATTATACTCTAAGCTTTTGAAAACATCCTCAAGCCATCAATTTGTGGCTCCTAACATAAATTAGAAGGGCTATGTAATACAGAATGTCCACACATCTTAGATTTTAATCAACTACCTCCTTTAAACACAAGGAAAATTTGGCCTTAAACCAATTTTGTTGGTTGCTATCTTACACAAAAAAACTATGCAGTATAATGGATAATTCTATTTTTAAGTGTGTGCGCGTGTGTGTGTGTGTGTGTGTGTGTGTGTGTGTCTGAGATGCCTGACTTGGGTGTTAAGAACTAACTGATCCATCTCTCCACACTGTACTTTGAAGACATGAATAGATTTTATTTCTTCAGGTTAGTTTCCCTGATCTGAACACATCATTGAGTGTCCAGAAGTCCTGGAGCATTTTGTTAATGTGGTGAGAAATGCATTAAATATAGCCTAACTTGCATTATTACTCGGAAAAATACTGTGCTCTGAGTAACTATCCCCACAATGTATTAGTGAAAAGCAAGCCAGTGTGTGAGCTGTGATATTCTGCTTGTTCTCTCCTTTCCTTCTCTTTCCACTGTCCCTCAAAAAATCAGGATCCATTGTCTTAGAATTGGCATTATCTGTTTAAAAATAACCTGTAGGGAAATGGAAAAGAGTAACTGTTCTTAAGACTAACAATGGACAATCATGGAAAGGCTAGAATATCGACCATGAAAGATTTTAATTACACTGATATTGATTAGGATAATGGAAATTTAATTATAGAGAAGAGTGAAAGTTCTGTCTTCACACCACATTATTTTCTGTTTCTAAGAGATTCCCTGTCTAGTTTGCACAAAAAAGTTTTCTGATGCTGTTTTCTTGTTATTTATTTATTTCCTGGAACTTTTCCTAAAAAATCAGCCAAGTACGATAAATCAGATTGAAGCTTGGGAGCATCTCAAATCTAGTTATCAACTTATTATTTGATTTGAAATGCTCAAGAGAATGTGCTGCTCATGAAGAGAAACAATGCTAGCATTTTTTACTTTGGGAAAGATTTTGAAAGAATGCAAAGTGCCCTGAGGAATGTTGATTGGAATTCTATAAGGTATGAGAAAGCTATTGCACATAAGTAAGGAATTGAGCATTTAGGAAACAATCCGAAAAGCTGGCATTGAAATTCAACTGAGACAAGGAGTAATCACAGCACTGAATTTAGAGTGAGAGCACGGAATATGAAGTAAAATACAAAAATGGTCTGGAAAAGATAGGAAAGGCACTTTCTGTACTGGAGCAGCCTTAAAAGTTACCATGTGCAGGACACAAGATATCACAAAATACACAACATATCAGCTAAGTTTAATATGAGTCAAATCCCATGCTTCTGTATTAAAGAATATGAAAATAACCTCTGATCAAAATTTTTTGTAAAATTTTTTTGTAAAAAAAAATCTAAGAAAATTGAGTTTTTAAAGGAATGTTTCATAAGTAAAAGTAACACCCTTCATTATAAGAAAAAATAAACTTGGCTATTTGATTATTATAAAATTGGATATAATTAGTTTTGTTATGTAGGGTTAATGCAATTTTATACAAGGATTATGACTCCCTATGTCACGCAAGCACACTCACACGAGTATGCACAGTGCAAACAAAATTACAGAAAAGATGACAAAATATGAATAAAAGTACAAAACAGTGTACTGTGTGAACGTTCACAGACTTCCTTTCCCCTTTAGTCTTTTTGTTCTTTAAACCTCATTAAATTATTTTCTTCATTTTGGTTCATATTATTTCCTTTATCCCTTTAGACTATCCTTCATGTGCTCCTACCCCAAGTTCCTGATGGATAGTTTCTGACTTTCCACACCACAGGGATCACTTTCTTCTGTGCTTTGTAATTTTGCCAGTGATTGCTTTTAATGCTCAGAGTTTTGTGTAGCCTGGCTAGTATTTTGTTGTTGTTGTCGTTGTTATTGTTGTTGTTTTGTTTGTATTTTTGAGACTG
Organism: Rhizomys pruinosus; assembly: GCA_009823505.1. Classification (NCBI taxonomy): domain Eukaryota; kingdom Metazoa; phylum Chordata; class Mammalia; order Rodentia; family Spalacidae; genus Rhizomys; species Rhizomys pruinosus. The sequence goes on along the minus strand of VZQC01008552.1, from coordinate 762,365 downwards.
GGTCTCCCTGTAGTCACAGCTGGTGTGGTGGTTTGAATGAGTGTCCCCCATAGGCTTTAAGTATTCAGACATTTTGTCTCCAGTAGGTGGCACTGTTCTTGGAGGTCTTAGAAGGTGTGGCTGTGCTGGAGGAAGTATGTTATTGGGGGCAGGCTTAGTGAGTTTAACAAGCCTTGCCGTCTCCAGTCTCTTTCTCTCTCTGCTTCCTGTGCTCATTGTGAGATGCGACCCTCAACTTGCTGCTCCAGCCCCAGCCACCATGCTCTCTACCACAATGGACTCTGGTTCCCTGGAACTGTCAATTGTAAGCTCAAATAAACTCTTTCTTTGATAAGTTCCCTTGCTCATGGTGGTTTTATCACAGCAACAGAACAGTGACTAATACAGTTATTTGGTACCAGGGAGTGGGGTGTTGGCTGTGAAGAACCTGACCATGTGGATGTTTGGAGAAATGTGGAAGATTATGGAATTTGGGCTAGAAAACCTATTGATTACTGTAAGCAGAGCTTAACGGGCTATTCTAGTAGAATCCTGGAAGAAAGAATTGCTGCAAAAAATGTAGTTCCAGAGGAAAATAAATTCTTAGGCAGCAACTGGGATATTTTGATAAAGAGTCTGGCAGCATTTTGTCCACAATCCTTCCCCAAAACACCAAGGTCAGGTCTGTCACAGCAATACCCCACTTCTGGTACCATTTTCTGTTCTAGTTTGCCTTCCATTGCTGTGACAAAATGTTTTGACCCACACCAACTTGGGGAAGAAAGGGTTTATTCACCTCACATCTCCTGGGTCACAGTTCTTCACTTAGGGAGCCCAAGGCAGGAACTCAGGGCAGGAACCTGGAGGCAGGAGCTGAGGCACAGGCCATGGAGGAATGATGTTCACTGGCTTGTTCCCCTGGCTCATGTTCACTGGCTTGTTCCCCACCTTCTTATACTGTACACAACAACCTGCCCAGGGTGGCACCACTCATTGTGGGCTGGGCTGTCCCACACTGCTTGACAATCAAGACAATACTCCACAGATGTGGCCATAGGCCAATCCAATGGAGCCAATTCCCCAATTGAGGCTCCCTCAACCCAGGTGTGTCAAGTTGACACTAAAGCAATCCAGCACAATTGACCCCTTGTCAACTTGACACACAAAACACATCAGTATTAAACCACCACCTTTCCAGTTCTTATCCCCCAAGTACGATGTTAACATTAATCACAACCTAAGACAGTACAACTTTAAAAGCCCCACAGTCATTAAAATGTCCCAACATTTAAAAGTTCACAATCCATTAAAAGCCTCTTAACTGTGGGCTGATGTAAAATACAAAGCAAGTACTACTGTCTTATTTCAAAGGGAAGAATCAGGCACACTCAAACAAAATCTAAGTAGCTCAAGGCTGGACACCTGGGATTCACTCAAGATCTTCTGGGCCCCAAAGTGCTTCTACAGCTCCCCTTCTCTGACTCTGCCGTCCGTGGCACACACAGCTCATCTCGCAGGCCCAGGCCGACTCCATTCCACACTTGCTGCTGCTCTTGGCGGTCATCCCACGGTCCCCGCATCTCCACAAATCTGGGGTCACCACTGAAACTGAGGCAGCACCTTCACCAATGGTCTCTTCTGACTTCTCCTGGTGCAAAGCCTCAGCTTCTCTCCATGACCCCTGCAATCCTGGGGTC